>PNEQ01068300.1:5950-36879 GCA_003012365.1 Medauroidea extradentata | reverse complement strand
AACTGAAACTGCAAGAATTGTACGTTGGCTGCCTATTTAAAAAATGTGTAGAGCCAGTGATTTTTGGTGAAAAGAATTCTGCAACAATTTGTTTTAGTGTCTTATGTGTATACCTGTTTCTCTGCTTCCCGGTCAGTGATTGGAAGTATTTAATATTCGGCGTCTCTGGGTTCTCCCGCAAACCACGAACGTGTAGTGTTGCAGTAACATTGTTCTGGTTGGCACAGTCAAACGATCCACGTCTCTGCCCTATTATATTCTGCCAATAACCACGAACCATAGTTGCAGGTGTACACGTAAGGCATTGAAACAAGTTGTAGCAAAATTCTTTTCACCAAAAACCACTGTCTCTAAAAATGCAGCAAGTCTGAACAAGCTGTATATTTCAGTTGCCGATCTGGCAGACCTGTATTGTTACACAAGTTAGTACAGTGCAGGATATCCTTTTATACTGGTAAAATATACATATTGTGTTACGTGTACTAGTAACAAAGATGTTAAGAGCTAACCAGCAAAAATTTTTATAGGAATAAGAAACTGCGAAGTGAAAGTATTCTGATACATATCTGCCACTTTTTGCATTAAGAGTTTGCTATAAGCAAAATTTAAACGTTAAAAATGTATATGTTCCAAAAGTCTATCAAATAAATAATAATTACATATTCCTGACCTGAATTACGTTTATCTGGTAACATTTTTACTTGATGAACTTCTCTAAACTTATTGTCAAAAAAAAAAAAAAAACTTTACGAATTTGTCTGCTTTAACATGTGTTCAAGTGCCTTACTATATATTTTCTTTTGTGAATACATGCAGGAGGCTGTGTTTGTTTACTTTTAATGCCCAATTTCCTTTTTTTTAATCAACTGGCAGCTATCTATCTTGCTCCAGAGCAGGGTAGATCTGAATGTATCCAGCGATGGGACCGAGTTGAATATTTAGAGATTCCAGGCAGTGCTAAACTGTACTCTCAAAAGATTTCCAAACATGTTTTAGAGTAATGTCTACTCTGTCGAGGAATTGAGTAAGGTTTCCATAAGTTTTGTCTCTTACAAAAAAATTAAATGTATTCTTACCTACTAAAAGAAATATTAATTTGAATAAGATAACATGCGACAATTAGACTGTTACATTTAAAGTGTCCCATTATTAAGAGTATTATTGTTAAGGTCAAGAAAAAAAAATTTTTTAGGTGATGAAAACATTTTAGTACACTACAATATATTTTGGTATAGTAAAACTGATCCAGTAAATTATTGTTAACATTATACTGTACTATCACTGACACAGCAGTTTTGCTATACACACTGGCAAGCCTAGCCTACGAACATATGATTTGTTGTAAAACACTGAAAAAGTTGCTAACAGTTTCTTGGTCTCATTTCCTTATATAAAGTAATAGAATTTTGAATGTTTGTTGATTACAGTCGAGCAATAAATACATCATCATGCTTATAGTGTATGGAAAGGCAAGATGACAAGTGAACTACTTGAATACTCAATGGTTGATAAAATCTTAACTACTTATCATTATTCGATGGAATTTTTTTCGAGTTGATATTTTATAAGTGGATATTTATTTATACAGCACTTGGTGGAAGTTTCAAGTTAAAAATTTAAAACCATTCTTAAAAAACAAGAGCTTTGATCCACAAAATTCATAACAATAGAAAAGTTAAAATTTTACAGTTTTTAATATTATAATATCCAGGTCTCAATAAGAACTGAATTAAAAAAATTCTCACATTTTGATTAAAAATAATTTTAACATCCATAAACACCTGCATGAGAGGTTTTCAGGTAGTAAAAATATTTAAAAACCAAAACGAGACTATTTTTGAAATTCTGTTATTAGAGACCTGGATATTACCATTAAAAAATTTTTACAAATATAAGTTGTTATTTTTTAATCAAAACCAAACTATTGTACTGCCTAGTGGTGTAAAAATAGACATCCATTAATAATACATATACTCGACCAAAAAGTCCCATCAAATCGTAAGTAGGCCTCACAGATTATATAGACTATTTTGAGAATTCTAGTCGTTCATTCTACATCTTACTTATCCGTACCCCTCAAGCGATGGTACTGTGAGTTTGCTTGGAACCAATGGCCATATGTGATATTATAATGGTTTCCATGTCAACATTGAGAGATGCAGTCACTGTCTTACATGACCATGGGTGTAACGACAAATTTACACTTGTGTGTTCGTTGCAGTGGAATATACGACTTGGTTAGTAGCATTTTTGCACTAACTCACGAGGAACAGCTCATTTTACACAAACAATGTTGAAAAACTATATGTCAACATGGGTTGTACATTAATTAACACGTCTAATAACATTTGGCATCTATAAATGATTGTTTGTCCACAGCTGTACAAACATTATTTTTGCATCCTTGCTGCTGCTGCTGCCCACGTTCAGGTTGCTCAAAATATCATAATGGCAATTGATGACAGCATACACTGTTGTGGATCCATGAATGTGCCCCAAAGGCTATGTACTAGCAGGCCTATACAGTATTGTCGTTACATCAGATTTGAACGATCCTGTATTGTATAGGCAGTATATGATAAAGTGAGCATTCTTAAAAAGCCCTTCTTAACTTCTATTTTAAGCCAGCTTGTGTATTTCTGCTGCAAGTGAATATTGCCATGTGGTTTAACTACATAGGCATGTACAATGTTCAAGCTGATAAATGTTATCTACAATATCTACTCATTAAATACATGGGGGTTGAATAATTGCAATAATCAATAGTAGTCTTAGACAGGGGCCTGTCACTAGATAGGGCAAATGCTTCTCTTATTGACGACTAATGATTCTGGTTGTACCAACATCAACATGTGATTCAAAGTTGGAAGTATTGTTTTGCAACTTAAGCATTTTAACGATATTAATGCTGCTGTAAATGAAATGGAAGTTACTTTTTGAAATTGAAGGTTTTTAAAGTGTTTCGTAAATGTAGAAAACTCCAACGATTATTTATGGCGTTGAGTTGGACTTCCTGACTAAACATTACACTGCTGTCGTTGGTCAAACTTGTGAAAGCCGTTACAAATTTTAAATTAGACGAGAGTAAACATAATTTTAATGTTGAAATTTTAAAACAAAAATATAGTTAGTGCGACGTTTGATTGAGTAAAATTACTGTATATGTTCAATTTTTTAAATGATATGATAACCATTAATTCGCATACCGGTAATAACAATAATACTAAGGCTTTTCGTTCCTTTACAAAGTTCAGACATGTTAGACAACATTTTTACAGTATAATATAAAGTTTCAAAGAAATATTTAACAGACAATTCTAACGAAAATATGAATTTTTTTTATACGTAAAGATAACTTATATACTGATCATAGCAATGTGACATTATGTGTGTACTGATAGTCAAGTAGTAAAGGGCATGTGGAAAGTACAGGGAAGTAAGTTCGAATCCGCATCCCGGCGAGGTAACTTTTTTTTTCGTGGTCTTACAAATTAAAAACAAGTCACAAAGACAATTTACACACACACATTTAATATACGGCATCACCTTTACCAATACTTTTACTTCCACCAACGAAGACGAGATTGCGATACTAGCACACACTTGCAGATAACGATGTAAACAAACATGGCCAATGCACGCCACATTATTTCAGATAGAATTTCATGCTGCGTGGTTGGTACCTCTGGAAGTATTAGCAAGCCAAAAACACAACAGAAATAAGCAAAGAGGTCTAACCTGACAGTGAACTCTCTTTATCCCTTCCATACTCTTTCGTCTTAGACATAAAAACCTGTGAGTTGAAGTCTACATAATGTGGGTTACTGTGCATGACTGTTAATTTCTTCAAGACACACTATTGCAGTTAAGAAAACTTAACGTGAGCATGTTGTATTAGAATTTGCAACACTAATTCGACACAGGCAAACACATGACAAGGTATTCAAAAAGTCAAGTTCCATTCAGTCGCATTACTATGTCCGACGATGCACTAACAGCAATAATAATAAGTAACGAACTTTCATAATGTGTGAAATAGAAAATAATTTATGTTTCCTGGTAACATGTAATTAGATATACAAAGGTTGGCAATTGTAAAATGTTACTTGACAGTATTTTAATGGTATTCATAAATGGACATTTCTAATACGTTTGAGTGCATTATAACAATCCATGTTGATTGGGTAAATATCAAGAATCACTACTCATCATGTAGCAGCTAAACTATTGGTTTTTCAGGTAACATTTATTGATAAAAAATGTTTCTACAGTGATGAAAAGTAGTCGTAAGTGAAGAAAATTGTAGTTTACTTACTTTGAAATTTACAGTTTTTCGTAGAAATTCTAAGTCCGACTCCCGTGTTTTACCAGATCGCCATGATGAATGTTTATGCGGTACTAGCGTTATCTAGTGAAACTGGCGCTAATACGTTTCCCAACTGTTCTTAAGCCAGCAAATTCAGTAGTAGAAAAACAGTCATGCTTCTAACACATGTTTTTGTGGCGGCAGCTGTACGTATTCAGGGAGAATTTTACGGTATTTGCAAGTAAAAGTGCTACACTGCGTACTAGTGGCGTATATAGTGAGTGTTTTATAGCCTATTTTTCATTTGGAACTCTAGTGGCTGATAATTATTAGTTGAATTTCGCTGATTGAGACACAGGAGCGAATATGTTATGCGTACAACGTGTGTGGAGAGATGTCCATGAATGTACCTCGACAAAAGGGGATAAATTCATAATTTACTGATCGTGGCGAAGATTCTGTACCCACCATCAATTTGAGAAAGTAACAAATTTTGTTTCAGGCATTTCTCTTGTTATTTTAGTGAAATAAGCATGCACCATGTGCGTTTGGTATCGTAGGGTTTGTGAACGATAATTATGACGTTTTAGTTACGGTAATATCTGCCTAACATGCATACAGTATTTATTAAATAATTATTTATTTTGTATCTTTGTGCGACTTCTATTGGTGTTAGAACGTGTTTAAATATGGTGTAGAATGGGTATTGAAGACGTGTGATATCAGTATATTATGCGTACAACGTGAATTAAAATGCAACGTATTTTGTCCGGACAAACTAAGACGAATTTTTCACGTTTTACCATATGTTTCTCATTAAGTACCAACTGGAATATGCAATATGCAATGATATTCATGTGAACTGACACTAAGTACTACAACTACCCTGATGTTATGTCCAAGGTGTAGAACTTGAGTGTAGGGGAAGAAATTATTTTAATTCTACTTCAAGTTCAGAAAAATAATCAAATTCCTTATAGATGAGTGTAGAAAGGAAAAAATTTGTTTACTGCACAGATGTTGGGGTGAGGTAACATTTATGTTGGCAATTATAGAGCTTAAACCTCGAACCATTCAGTACTGACACCAAGTAGCTCTGGTTAATTACGTAACCTGAAAGAGCCACCTATTATGGCCAGCTGTGTTGATAGAATACAGTATTTGAGATATCATATAGTCTGCGTGTTGTATACAGGCACTGTGTGTCCCATTTGTAATTTCTTTGCTCCCTGTCCAGGCCAAGAGCATGGCTCTCACACACATGTCACACAACAGAAAAAATGGTAGGCTACAAGTTGCAGTGATTTACTCAACCTAAGAATTGAAACAAGAACAGTTCACTAGTCGCAAGTCATTCATCGGTTGTTCTAAGCAATTGGACGCAACAGAAGAAAACTACTTAAAGTTGTTTTCATAATGCAGTGCTGCGATACGCTCAATGCTTGCAGCCAATGAAGAATTCCTACTATGTGTTAATAATAGGGTGATGAAATATCGCCGGCTGCTGGCGACACGAACTTATGCTGCCACCTTTACGTAGAGAAATAACTGTAAAAGGTTTTTGAAGAAACATTATGGAAAATAAAGAAATTATATTCTATTTATGCTCACATAAATTTAAATAAGTCAATATCGAACAGAAAGTCAAATAAGTATCCAACAGAAAGCAGAGGTTAAATTTTCTACCGAAAAAATTTACTAAGACAAACCTAATTTAGTTTCTTTTCAACGAACTTACACAACGAACTTACACAATAAATTACAATCACACAAATAAAATGCACTTTTAATTTGGTTCGGACCTAAAAAATAGTTGCATGAATGTTAAAATGTAACAAGCTTTTCTTCTTCTTTGTATCCATCGCCAGCTATAAGTGTAAAATCCAACGTCTGCTGTTCGCACAATGTTCTTGGCACCCATCGCTAGCATCAAGGTTTTGATTGGCTGACGCTCGTTGCTAAGTGAAACATCGCTCTGTTGTGAAAATCGCTTAAAAAGTTTCAATAATATGTTAAGCAGAAATTAATAACATGTTCTAAAGATTGCTAAAGAACACAAGCTTGTGGCAGTCCACCACAGTGTACTACTAAACTAAAATACCTATGGTGATGGCTAAGTTTTAAGTTTATAACTGTTCAAGAAAGTTACATTATACAATTTTAACAAGAAACAGTGTGCGTGAAGGCACAATAAAGAAAAGATTATGGTAGGTGAATTAAACAAACAGAGATAAGTTAATCAGTTAAACTTCAATAAAGGCTCTCTTACATAAGAACACAATTGGGCATTGTTGCTATCACTGATAGACTAAGCAAATGGTGTGTGTGCACTGGTCGCATTGCATGCAGGCAACACTAGTATCACTCCTTGGCTGAATTCAAACATTAACTTGGTCATACACAAAACCAATAGTATTAACATGCGAAGTTTGCGTGGAGGCCATATTAATATCACTTTTCATGGGTGCAATGCGAAATTTTGCATGTGTGTTGCATCTGATTGCACTATATGGAATTAAATACCCATACATGCAATAGAAGCCCCATTTTACTAGCTCTGCACTTGCGCTGTGCTGCATCGGTGCAAATAGCATGTGGTGATATTTAATCAGGATCCTTGCCCGTGAAACACCAAGAATTAGGCAACAAATCAGCACTTAATTTGTTTTTCAGAAAACAATGCCCCTTGAACATATTATACACATGCTAAAATATGTGTTAGAGTTGGTAATGACCTAAGTTATTACCTTACTTGTTTCGTCAGTCCACAAGTCAGTGCCGCTACTTAGGAATGAAAGGGCTGCAGAGCAGTACAGCTTACGTTTTATTTAAAGTACATTCACACATATTGTTTGCCCTTCCCCTCACACCCTGTACACACACTGGTTCATTCTGTTTGTGGGTATGTGCCAGAATTTGGCATGTGTCTACGGAAGAACGACAAAAAATGTTTAAAGGACAAAGTTTTTTCCAAGAGTACTGGCATAAATTTGACCTCCTACTGCCACCAGCAGCACAAACTTTCCATTCGAAAATTAATAACATTGACCTTCATAACATTCAAGTTATAATATTTCACCTCAAGCCAAATAGAAGCTGAAGGACTTCATTGCACAGTGAATTCAAGCAAATGTCTGGGTTTTCAGGAGTGCACAGTTAGAAAAAAATTTATATTTCCAGATGGTATTGTCAAGTAAAAAAAAGAGCAGACTAATTTAATTTTACCATTCAATACCATAAAGTGGTACCGAACAGAAAAAATAAAACCCATCCACTCTTTTTTACTTCATGACACCACTTTGAAATAATACATCTTTAATGTACTTCACTTGAAAAGTAACTTGACCTAACAAATTATTTTTTATGTAGGACTCCTTATTAAAAACATTTCTAGAGACGTTAGTAGTAGTCCTATGTAAAAAAATTGTAAGGTTAGATTAAGTTCCTAGGTTAAATCAAGTTAGGTTAAAATAGGTTTGAAAAAGGCTAGGTTACCTAACCTAATCTACCATAAACTTAATCTAAACCTAACCTAACAATATATTTTTTGTAGGACTACTACGAACGTCTCTAAAGACATATATCAACAGTAAACTATACATCAGCAATAGTTTGGCCGGTACACAACGTGAAGTGTAAATATTAAGAATCACTTCTCATCGTGCGAAACTATTGGTTTTACAGGTTCAGAAAATTAATAAAAATGTTTCTACAGTGGTGGAAAGTAGTCATACGTAAAGAAGATTATAGTTTACTTACTTTGAAATGTAATTTTTTTTTGCAAGGAATTCGCTACCAGCATGTGCAGACGTATTTGATACGTACATTTTACTTACGATAAATTACATTGGGGAAAAAAAGTATTCCTCCATTTTGTAATTACAATATACAAATGCAGGAATTTCTGTGATATTCCACTGGTACGAACATTAACCACAACAAATTATGAACGCAAATAGAAAATAGAAACTACGGTCGGTCATGATAAAATTAATAAAACAGTACAGGTTAACCAACAATCGCCATAAAAAGTTTTTGTGATTTCACGTAATTAAATTTTGTTTAAAATCTTCGTATTTTTCGTAACTTGAGAGAGCACTAATAAGAAATTTGGAAGACGAATTAAAAAAAAAAATTATTGCAAAACTGAAAATTAAATAAAACCTATTTGGAAGACGAATTAAAAAAAATATGGAAAACTGAAAATTAAATAACTGCTTTAAATATAAAATTATTGTCGTGAAATAACGGTAACACAAAATTTTATATTATATATATATGATTTGCCGTGAAAACAATGCAAGACGAAAAAAAAAAAGGCACGATAAATCTGTGCATCTTTCACCTTTCATGAACTCAAAAGTTATCATTATTACACACGAATTAATATAGCGATTACACCTATAAAAAAAATAGCGTCGTATTCACCAGTCATGGCATAATATTCTGTAATAATTTCATTATTTACCGTGAACTGTAAAAAAAGTTATTAGGGGGGGACATACAGACATACATACATACAGACTTACAGACATACAGACAGACAGACAGACGCACAATCTCATAAGCCTATCTTTCCTAGAGGAAAGTAGGCTAAAAAGACTCATTGGCTGTACTTAAAGGTTTAAAAATCGTTGCCGTATACATTCACGAGTAGTTCTGTTGTGGTCTGAATGTGCTTCGCGCGAGACAAGCAGGATGAATCACGCGCGCACAAGCTGTCCGGAGGCAAGCCAAGGCCAGCGGCCCGGCCACTCCCCTCCCTCCACCATCCTACACAACAAGACTGAGCGCGCCGCTCTGCCACACATGTCACGGTGGGGGATTGTGGGGTACTGTTTTATTTGGAAGACACCTTTTCATCGTACTAAAGTATAATTTCAATGAAAATTTTTTTTATGTTGGTAATTGTTGTACATAAATTTTAGAAAGAAACACACTTAAATTTTTTTTATTTGGGGGGTGGGGTCAAATTTAGTTACCTCGGGACTAACGACATCTGCAATCTAACAACACAGTTTTCTGGCACCGTGCGATGTCGTTAGATCGAGGGTTTACTGTAGTATCTTTTCTTCTTTAAACTGTCTTGTACATCTTGCAATGGTTTTATCATGTGATGTTTTTTGAAAACCACCTTGTTTATCTCTACGGGGTCCAGACAGATTCTAACCTCGCCATTGGGCTTGTCCACGATCACAACATTGGTGACGAAGCCTTCTGGATTCGGTTCTTTCACTCTGTGAATCACTCCTAAACGACTCAGTGTATCCAGTTCTGTTTTAATGGGTTTTAATCTGGATTTGGCAATCCTGTGGGCAGGATGATGGAAACACTGAGCATGTGGATCTACTTTAATTTGATGTTCTGTGGGGAATGAGCTTAACTCTGTAAAGACATCTTCATAAGCATTTATAACTTGATTACTCTTGTCTAGCTTTGACATACTGTGTACACCCTTGTAGTCCTAGTAATGGTAGTGAACTACAATCAACAATATAAAATTCCAGATAGGCTTCCTGCTTGCCAGATTTGCAATGTAACTAACTATGCCGAGTGGTGTAATTCTATTTCCTCCACCATATGGTTCGAGCATGACATTTGATTTCCTTACCTTGAATTGCTTGTCCAGTTTCTTGAAAATAAATTTAGATATTACATTTACCTCAGATCCTGTGTCTAACTTCAAAAGCACCTGTTTATTCTCCACTGTAACTGATGCTGTCCACTGCAACTGCTGTTTCCCTATTTTTGGCTTGCCTCTTCTGCAATGTATGGAATCTACGTACTAACCTTAGATGACACAAGTCAAAACAATCATCTTCACTGTCTTCGGTTACTTGCATAGCTTTCACTCGCCTTACCCGACAGGTAACGGAAAAACGATTTAGCACTCCAAACTTGTTGCACTTTTTACCCCATGCCGGGCTTTCACATATTATGTGTGTCTTGTTACATATTGTGCACTGTGAAATCACTTCTTTGTTTGTGCTTACCTGTTGTTTACCTCGCCTCTGCTCTCGCGTTTTTGTTTTGTTAGGTGGCCAGTGTGAGGTGTTTGTTGACTGCATGGTATCCACGTGCAAGTCCCGCTTCACTGTGTCTGTGGACATTGCCACATTTATTTGTTGTGTCTGGATTATGCTTGTTTCCACTAGGCGGCAATGTTGGGATATCTTCATGATGGATGTATTGTCTAACCTCTGAAGGATTTCTTGTAGTGATCGATCGCCACAGCCTTGAATGATCCTATCTCTAATTATACTTTCCTCTTGGTCGCCATATTCACAGTGCGGTACCAGTGTTTTTAATGAAGTGATGAACTGATCAGAGCATTCACCTTCTTCCCATTTACGCTGTGCAAACTTAAAACATTCGTACGTGGTGTTCTTTTTAGGTGCACTGTACTTATGTAATGCCCCAACAACGGCACTGTATTTTTCACTATTATTCCCGTCCGTGCCTGTGACTTTTAGCGTGTTAAACATACGCAAGGCGGCGTCCCCGACGAAACTGAGAAGTAACGCTGTTTTTATTGCGTACGAAACACTGGTCTGATTTGTGGCAGTCAAGTACAGCTTGAATTTCTGGTGAAATATGTCCCAATTTGCAGCAGCATTCGGACCATTGATGTCTACCGGCCCCGGCGGTGGAAGTAGATATCCTTGTGATCCCGACACCATCTTCATAAAGCTGAGGTCGGAAACAATTTCAAAGTATATTTGTATGCAGCACCATTACTGTTCGCGGACGTTCTCAACCTGCCGTTTGTATTCTGCGCGACTGCGCCATGTTGTAGATACCAATAATAATATTTACGTTCAAGAACTTCTTTAATTATGCAGTGTGACTACACAGATTTTACATCCTACTTCAGTCATCTCCATAGCTCTCTTAAACCCCCGTTGCCAACCTCCTATTTTAACATTTCCCTTGTTAACATGGAATCATCCCTTAATACATTATACATCATATGCGCTTATTTTATTACACATCAAGGTTTCAATAGTGAACTGCTTATGTTGATCCCCTGCTAGCTGGATGCAACATGTTGCTATATCAGAAGCTTCTAAGCGCAGCAAAGTGTGGTGTTGTAGATAGAAAATTTTACACAGTGACCTTGAGAAACACTCTTTCACCCTATGTGATTGCCTTAAGCAGTTAATGTAAGGGTTACACTGCTTGGCCACCTCAAATCTTTCCTGAGAGGATTGAGATTGGAACTTAGGATACTTTGTTAAGGAGTGATCCTCCTGGCATGCAAAACACCTACTTGGACCCATTTTCACTAGCTTGGCCTACAAATGTTTATGTTGCTGGTGCGTTGTTTGGTTTTCTGTTGCTTGGCTGTTGGTTTACCTTAACTGTAGACTTGGGGCGTAGAACTGCTCCCAGCAAAGTCCCACATTCTCTGCCTCCCCTCCAAGAAGATTAAAAATTAATCTAAGGTTGGAAGATGGTTAGGGTCCGTGATGGTCAGTTCCCATTCCTTCCTGATTGCCGTGTCCAACTTCCTCTGCAGTACATACAGCAGCAAGATATTCCATGTGTGTACAGGCACTCCCAACACCTTCAGTGCACCCACTAACGTGAATAATCAAAGCTTTTATTATTTACAATACCTTACATCTATTTCTAAATGTGGTTCCACAGTAATCTCGTCCATAAATCTAATATTTAAGTAACATACAGTTCAGTACTATACATGTATGTCATGTTGTAGTATAAGTATGTTTTTACTTAGAAATAAATAATAGATGCACGGCCACGGATTTGCCCGCGAGGAATTTTTAAAGGAAAAAATATAGTGATGGCTTACTGGGTTAATTATTTTGAGGACATAGCGAAAAAAATTTTACGACATTTCACCTCCAAACCATAATGACACCTCACCAGGTTTATGAGATTTCGAAGATATTGAAAACATTTTTTTACTTGTTTTTACCCATCAGTGGGTGCCTGCGGCACATGAGGAAGCCACTCCTATTAGTTCATGCTCCAAATTAGAGATTAAATCTTCTGCCAGCTGCCACTAATGTGACCATATTATCATATCAATTCCCTGTCGCTTTGCCTTACATGGGATTCAAGCCCAAAACCTCCTACCACTGCTTCAAATAACTACGCCAAGATATGTCGTCAGAATTTCTAAGAAATTTTACGTGTCTGTTGAGGCTTGTGTCTGAACAGGTGGATGTATCAATAGTACGGCAAGCAGTAAAATTATTTTTATGTGGTCATTCCTGAATTAGTTGAAAAAATGTTCTTATTTTAATGCCATTGGAGGTTGAATTTTAAATAATCCTAAAATTTATTTTTAGGGATATGCGTAAGCTTCATTCTGAAGCAAATCAATGCGATACCTCAACGGGTTTAAGGGTCATCGAGGGTTAGTTGAAAAAACATTTTACAGCTTTTCACCCCCTTAATTTTCGATTTTCTAAAAAGTAATAAACATGTTTATGTGTTTTATTCTGAAGTAAAAATCACTTCAATTTCTGCACGAGGATTCATTGAAACATATTTCACCTCTTGTCAACCCCTAAATTTCGAAAAATCCCTTCTTCATGGGTAAGATGAAGCCACCCTCAAAATGTCACGACTCTAGGTTCAGCGGTCTGGGTTGTGCATTAATGAGTGAGTAGAGCACTTCATTTTATATAAGATATGTCAATGGGCGTATTTCATTATTTTCAAATTTTTATGTATGTGTGTTCCTTACTATTATTCATAGATTTTTTTTCCATTACTTGTGACAAAAAACTGTACAGCTATATTGATTTTTAAGTTTGTACATTTGTTTTACAGTTAAACTATGGTAGTATTTATTTCGGGAATGTTGTGTAGCATCCAAGTGTTTTATTCTTCAAAACAATGCAGTTGCAATTTTGTGTTTGTAAAATAACCTTTAATATGTAATTGCTTCCCATTGGTTGAAGTTTCTTTTGTAATGATATTTGTGTTCTTATTAAGTATTTATGTAATTTTTATCACAAAATTATGCAAGAATATATTTGTTTATAAATTTGTATGTCCAGTGAAATTTTGCAGTTAGTTAACTGTAATGTATTTAAATTGGAAACTGTTCCGCAGTACAGATTAAAATCAGATTACCATGACTTAGCAAAAAATAGTAAAAAGATTTAAAAAACAAATAATCTACTCATGTCAACTGTGAATAAAAACTGTAATGTATTTAGACAGCTCTGAATAAGACTGATTTGTAACGCCTACCAGGAGACTGAATTATATTATGGAAGGTATAATTACATGAATTCAAGGGTTGGCACAATAGATCATCTAGAAAACAAGCCAGCGCCATCGTCTAGCATTATCACCACATGGAAAAATGTGCCTTCTATTATGTCATCAGCAGTTCATTCAATAGACTTTTGTGTGTAGTACATAACTTTTAAAGTGTACACTGAAAAACTTTAAATGTTTACATTTTTAAAAGAGGAGGATACCATAAACTTGTAGCACACCAGTCCACCTAGACCAATGCACTAGCTCGATGCTAACCCAGCCAAAGAGGCAAGATTAAAAACTGGAACATTTCTCTTCATCTGTAGTCAAGTACTCTGGGATTTACTGGCAGTACTTTTGTAGGTTACGTCGCATTGTAGACCAAATTTAGTACTTTTTTAGAAATTGGCAAATTTAGAGAAGTTAGTCGTGAAATTATATACTCCACAATGATCCGAGACTGCTGGTTTATTAGATTTCAATTTACATCGGCATAAAATACACTGTTCATCTTACCACGGTGGATCCTGTTCACAGAAAATGACAAGCAGAAACGCAGCATTACTATATCAGACAGTTAGGCGAAATAAAGTCAGAAAATGTAGCTCACAGTGAAATATACTCACGCAGAATAGAAGAATGAGTAGACGTCCTGGCTCTCAGAACCTAACGGCCTACATGTACGGACGAAAACTAATTTTGTAGATTTCAAACTTGTCTGAAAGAAAGGTTAAAGAGTAGAGACCGCGGCGCTACCCGTGCATGTTAAATTTCAACTCCCGAACTTCACTTCTTAGATTCTTTGGGCCGCAGCCCCGCACACGTCCGCTCTGGATCGCGTCACGACGTATTCTAAAATGGTGGAGGCAAAACATTCCAGAACGAAGGGCGAAGGTGCGCCACACCCGGCTCTCATTGGCTGGTTCTCGGTGGCGTTACCTTCGTCATTCGTTCCATTATCTAGAACCCTCTAGGGCACAATCATAAACTACATATTAAAGCAACAAACTGCACCAAAACTCCCGTGGATCAAACTAGAACATTAAAAGAAAAACAAAGCTACTGCATCCTACCAAGGCCACCTGGCCATAACAACAAACATTACATCCTATCTAGAACATACGAGAAACAAAGAACTGCGTCTCTACTTTCCCCTTCTGGAACCGAGACCACTCAGATAAAAATTACAATTTTAAATATTATATTATAAAATTAAGATTACATAAAATACAAATTCTCCAGTAAAATAAAACCCCTTGCCTTGCAATGCTACAAATTATGCACATAGTTACACGAAATAAGCTACTTCTACGAGTTAATCCATTCACTTAAGTTTTCTTATGCCAGATGAAATCAAACGAAACGTGGAAATAAATATATTGTTACAAGTTTTAGCATAAACTTTACACATGGGCTATTATCTGAGCTCGTTGAGATAGAGGTTCCAACCACCATGCCCGCAGATACATAGCATGCAACAATATTTTGCAAAGTACGCCCAAAATCCAATCTAACTTAAGTAAGTTGAGATGTCAACATTGCACCAATGCTTACTCTTTTCTAATTTAGGTTACCCTCTTAGTGCGTAGTCACATTGAGCGAATTGTATGTGTATTACCTATTAATTTTGTAAATTTAGTGATGCTAGGAATTTTAAATTTTAGAGACTGAGCTGCGTTCTCAATGTAGTTACGGTGTGAATGTACAGTATACCTGTAATGTAACTGTTTCAACATAAACATCTAAAGTTTGTGGATATTTTATGTCACTCTACAGCATATTTTTACTATGACACTATGAAATTCGAATGAAGATGATTTACTTTTTGTCAATTAAGTCGTGTATTTGCTTATATACTATGAAATAGAGTATCAAATTAGCTGTAGTAAAGTGTTCTACACAATTACACTTGCTGGTGATGTAAATAGTTTCACGTATATTACACTCTGATACATTTATATATAGTGTAAAATAAGTAAGGATGACTTCCACAATAATCACATTAATAGCAAATTTAATGTAACTTATTATATTTAATTCTTACAAGATAGACATACACCTACCATGTATAGCATTAATCAATGTAACTTACATTATATGTATAGTCACAGTTATGTAGCAAATATAATTAAGTTTCTAAACAAAACTTTGTTCCATTTTGTGATTTCCAAATAAATTTTTGTATAATTATTCCAGTGTTCTTAGTTTGCATATGATATCTTGAGGCCAAGCCCCATGCTGTGAGTCCTCGCTGCATGCAACAAAGAATATGTCACTCACACGTGGCTCGGCTTTGTGCGCTACGAACCTTCCCCACAGGGCATGCCTAGCACAATGACTCAGGCGCAAATTGTTCTGCGCATCGTCCTTCCCCTCCGGAAACTGCTCACGATTTGACTCCGCCTACCGCACCCCAATGCCACGCACAGGACACGAAACTCGCCTCAAAAATTTTACTAGGATGTCCCGTTAATACCGGTCATCAAGGAATTCCAACCTTTCCCAATGCTTGCTCTCGTCAAAGTCTGCGATCTCTTTCGCTGTGATAGCAAGTAGAAAATGGTCGTCCTCAAAGGAGGAATGAATTTGTGGCAGGTCCCTGCAGGTGGCAGTAAAGAGGCGTTCCTGTGAAGGGTCCGCCCTAGCCGATTCCGCTAACGTCGCCGCTCTCTGCAACCGATTATCTGCCCAAACCATCTTTAGGCCAGTTTCTGAATGTCTGTTTAAAATCTTGGTTATGTAATAACATGATTAGTTTAGCCATAATGATTAAGTATCGCTTAAATTTGAACTGTTTCTCAATGCATGTTAATTGTATGGTTAGCTAAGCATTGGTTTAGGTAAATGTGGCAACAATGCTATGACGTCTCTGCTTGCGATTAGCTGCAGTGAAGCATTTCGTTTGTTTATTTTGTGATGCTGAATAACAGTGAAATTTGTATCATGGACGAAAATAAGATGCCGCATGCTAAAAATTTTGTTTCTTGAGAACCATAAGTATTGATTTCTCTAGCTTAAAAGTGTGTGCGTATTCTTGCATGCTGTGCTTCTGAGGCCCGGTGGTTGGAAGTTGTGTTGTAACACCTTATGGACTAGCCCATGATTCACAAACCGGACGGCTACCTGGTGGGAGTCACGCCGAAACTACTGCATAGAAACCTGTTTCAACTGCGCCTCAACCCTACGAAACCGGCCTGTGAGGCTCGAGTCACATCACTAGCATGATGTAGTGTCTATTGTTAGACCCCTGTAATGCGGTGAATCCCCGGAGTTTGGCCAGAGTATAAAAGCCACATATCAACAGATTTGGGGAGTTTGCTATGGGCCGTGCTAGAGGAAGGTGCTGCGCTTGTGAAGAGAGACTGGTGAAGATATCTTGGTGACGTCAGAGTCTACTGTGACGGTAGGCTCATACCTTCGGAGCAGTATTGTGTGAAACAAGAGGACTGTTGCTGCAGGTTGATGGACAACAAGGAGGTGCATGATGGGAGTCGAACAGAAGACCTCAAGAGTGAAGACAGGGGTGCACTCGGGGTGCTGCGAAGCACATGGTGAGCCATCACTACTTCTGAGTGTTAAGGTTGTCCACTTACCCTATTTGAAAGACTGTTGATTGGATATATAACTGAATTTTATTGGGATTTGTAGTATTTAATTAATTAATGGTAATTATTGTTGTGCTCGAATTGTCAAAGTTAATTAACGTTTCTGAGGCACAGTAGTATTTGTGTGCATAATTAAGGGTGTTGTGAAAGTTATAGTTGATTGTGGTTTTGTGTATTTTGTAAGCTTTGTGAGTTAGTAAATCAATAACTTAATTAAACTCTTTTATTTCTAATTATTTAACCTCTATCCCAAAGAGCTCAGTGAATTGCTCACACGTACATTTTTGCTAAGCTTTGTAACACTGGTGTCAGAAGTGGGATGGAGGCATTCGTAATTAATTCTGTAAATTTAATTGTTCCACACAATTGCTATTTTATTAAATTGAGCCACTTAAAAATTTTATGTTTAAATTTCAATTGCAAGGTTGTATGTTTGCAAGAAGCATGTCAGCCGAAATAGAAGCAATAAAGGCCTTCATTGAGGGAATGAGTGGCCAATTGATTTGCCAAATAAATTCAGTAAATACAAACATAGATAGTGTAAATGAAAATGTAGATAAGAAAATTGATAATATAAATAAGCAAGTAGAAAATGTTAGTAACCTTATAGATATTGTAAGTGAAAAGGTAGACAAAGTGAATGAACTGGTGGACAGGAAAATAGAATATGTGAATGTGAAAGTAGATAGCAAGTAAGTGATTTAAGGAAGTAGTGGCAAGAGTTTTGTCAGCGTCAGGAAGGTTATTACCGGAGAAGAAAAGGTCAGTTCTGACTAAATACCTGAAGGCGACAAAGAGAAGACCACAAAGTTTAAACCAGGCTCTAGTGGGATCTTCACTCAGTTAGGAAATGGACTGCAACATGTTTGTGTATCTAGTGTACCCGCATAAGACATTGGAAAGGGGGTTTCTGTCAATCCTGCTCCTTTTGATGGCCAGACTCTGTGGCGAGAGTACCGAAACCGGTTCGAGATTGTGGCAACAATAAATGGCTGGTCTGACCGGCAACACGCATACTATCTTGCTGCCATGCTAAGGGGACCTGCTCTCAGTATACTCCAGTCACTTCCAGAACAACAACGTCTTGAATACTCGACTGTAGCTGCGCTTCGGAGACAAGAACTTGCAACATGACCACCATGCCCAACTGTACTGTGTACGGTATTCAAACCGTACTCCAGTACAATGATATACTTAAAGCAAAACGTCGGGGAGTCACATTAAGAACGGGGAAGGAGAGGGGTTGTAACATCGCAGTTGCTAGACTACCAAAGCAGAAATACACGTACCTTTAAATGCAAACTTTATATTAAGCACATAATTTACAGGGTTTTATAAGTCTGCCAAACAAAGAAAAGCACTCATTAGATCGGATGGAGGAGAGGAACCTACTTGAGCCAGATTCATTACTTGAACACTTCAATTGATTACATGCTTACCATAGTTCCGTCTGGAATGAAGAAGTAGAGGTGTGAGCCTGCCCGTGTCCCACTAGCGACTGACAGTCCGGAAGGCACAGGTCGCGAAGGAAGGTGAGTGGAGGGGAAGGGGAGGAGAAGGAGAGGCGCGCGCGTATGCGTCATTAGTGGGAGGAGAAGGCAACGAGGATAGCAGCGCACACGGCAGCAGCGAGAACAATAGTCCAAGGCGGGGATTTCAAAACTTCCCAGTCTTTGCTCACTCAGGCTACAGCCCATCGCACAACTAAGGAGCAGCACCCAGAGATTAGGGAAGCCACTGCAAGAATTGTGGCAGGACATTGTGCGACTCACCCATTTGTCGCTTGAGGGATGTCCATAACAGGTACGAGATATCATAGCAATTGGTTTCTTCGTCGATGCCATCTCCGACGTAGAGATGCGATAAGCAGTGCGCCTGGCCGGCCCAAGGACTATGCAGCATGCCCTGGTCAGAGCACTGGAGGTCGAATCTGCAAGAGGGCCATCAACTCGGCGTGCTGTGCGGGCGGTCGCACTGTCCGGCGACGAGAGAGACAGTAGCCTAGAGAACACCCTGAAGAGAACAGGAACCACTATGAATGCATTTAAGAATAAATTTATTTCAATTACTCCCCACCCTCGACAACAGGGGCGACCAAGCTGTTGGGAATGTGGACAACCCGGATACCTGAGAGCCCAGTGTCCACGATGGTTACAGAAAAACAGAAACCAAGAGCAGGGTGAGGCTGCCCAATCTGGCCAGCCCTCGGGAAACATGTAAGCACCGTCCTTAAGGGGCGAAGGTCGGTTACTGTGGGAGATAAGGCACCAGTATTTCTTCAAGTACGCTCAGTGAAACAAGAGTGTGATGCAATCCTAGTAGAGGGCAGTCTGGATAATGTTTCTTGCCACATGGTTTTGGACATCGGAGCAATCATTACTGTTGTCAGATCGGACATCTTGGGGCCTTCCCTCCAACGGTCACAGAGCCATAATCACAGACAAAGCTTTCTGACGACAGTGACAGGCGAGACCACACCATTGAAGGGTAAGAAAAATGTACAGTTGAAGTTGGGTGACCTGTGCATTGAGCACGAAGTGTACATAGCCGACATTGAAGACGAATGTTTATTGGGCCTGGATGTGTTGCGCAAGTTAGACTGCTGTGTAAGTACTCGGTCGGGATTGCTAAGGGCTGGTAACCGAGAACTGGCTAATGATGCCACAAAGTGAACTATCCTTGTCATCCAGCTGCCGAGTGGTCTGTTGCGAGACAACTGTTTTGCCAGGGTCCAGTGAGATTGTCATCCCCGCACGCTGTCAAGGCAATTTTGTGCGGCGTGTAGCTCTTGTTGAACATATGGGAAGAGGAAGCAGCTAACCTGATAAGGTGGTGATAGCAAGAGCATTGGTTTCGCCGGGTTCTGGAAATCTACCTGTTCGAATGGTCAACTTGTCGGACAGAGCAATCGATCATGAGGAGTGGGGCACAATAGGTGTGTGCAAACATGTCTCCCAAATAACTACAACCGACAAAGGAGCCATCAAGCCAGGCGACCTTGATGGGACTATGCCAGAACCACTCAAGGAACTACTGACTAGAACCAGAAAAAACCTGAACTGGGGACAAGAAAAGGCTGTTGCAGATCTTCTGAAGAAAAACAAGAAAACTTTCTCATGTAGGCCACTTGACCTTGGCATTACATCCGCTGCACATCATCACATTGATACAGGAAAAGCTAGGCCAATCAAGCAACCCCCCAGGTGACTGCCCCTGGCTACACAAGAAACTGTGGTTGACATCTTAAAAGAAATGAAGGACTAGGATGTGATCGAGTCATCAGTCAGCCCTTGGTCGTCACCTGTTGTGCTAGTTAAGAAGAAAGATGGGTCCACAAGATTATGTGTGTTTATCGCCAGCTGAATGATGTGACCAAAAAGGACTGCTACCCCCTCCCTCGGATTGATGACACAGTTTACAGCCTGACAGGGTCTTATTGGTTCTCTACACTTGACATGGAGTGGCTGCTGGCAATGTGAGGTGACACAAGAGGTCAGGGAGAAGACAGCCTTCTCTGTGCAATGAAAAGAACTTGGTAGTTCGAGGTCATGCTGTTTGGCCGGTGCAATGTTCCTGTTACCTTGAACGACTAATGGAAAAGATCCTACCTCTATTTGTTTGCCAATTTACTTAGATGTCATTGTGGTCACAGGTAAAACATTTGAAGAACACCGTACCAGATTAGATTCCATGTTCTAGAAAGTGGCTAGTGTCAATCTGAAGCTGGTTCCCAAGAAGTGCCACCTGTTCAAAAAGAAAGTTAGTTTGCTAGGGCATGAGGTATCATCTGATGGAATCCAGACTGATCGAGAAAAAACCAGGGCAATAAAAGATGGCCACAACCAACAAACAGGACACTGGTGAGAAGCTTCCTTGGACTCTGTGCTTATTGTTGGTGTACATGGATTTGCTTTAATTGCCAAGCCACTACATGAGCTTACTGAAGCCTCTTTCAGAAAATTAAAAGAAGTGTTAACGTCCCCTCCAGTTTTGGGCTTCCCCGATAGTAAAGACGAGTTTTTATTGGACACAGACGTGAGTGATGTAGGCATTGGTGCTGTGCTGTCACAGGTTCAAGATGGAGTAGAGAAGCCTCTGGAACATTTAAGTAAAGTGCTGCAGAAACCAGAGGGAAATTATTGTGTCACTCGCAGAGAGCTATTGGCAATGATGAAGTCCATATCACATTTCTACCACTACTTATATGGCAGACATTTTACTTTGCGAACAGATTATGCTGCTCTGCACTGGTTACTGAACTTTAAGATTCCCAAAGGACAAATAGCTCGATGGATACAACATCTTCAAGAATACAACTTTGATATACAACACCATGCTGGTCGTTCCCATAATAATGCAGATGCATTATCCCGCAGGCCTTGTGACCCCAACTGTCGCCATTGTGAATGGCAAGAGGAGAAAAACGGAGGAGTGCGCTATGTCAGAGCAACAAGGCTTCAGGCATCTACGGCCGATGGAAAGTACTCCTGGACGGATGAAACGACAAGAGAAGAACAAAGAAATGACCCGCACTTGTGCCCAATCCTGAATTGGAAAGAGCAGGAGCACCGGCCAGAATGGCAAGAGCTATCTGAAAAGAGCGCTACAAATAAGGCATATTTGGTACAGTGGAATTCGCTTGTTTTGAAGAATGGTGTCCTCTACCGGAACTGGGAGAGTGCAGAAGGCAGACATGAACACCTACAGTTGGTCCTCCCAGAGAACAAGGTCCCAGAGGAACTGAAGGAGCTCCGTAATTCAGTGTCAGCCTGCCATTTCGGCATTAATAAGACACTCAACAAGGTTCGAGAGAGGTTTTACTGGCTTCATTGCTGTGAAGATGTCGACATATGGTGCAGAATGTGTAACGACTGTGCCGCAAAAAAGGTCAGAGTGACAGAGGCAGAGGGCATCTCCAGAAGTACAATGTCGGTGCCCCATTTGAGAGAATGGCGGTCGACATCTTGGGTCCCTTGCCAGTAACCGAGAGAAACAATTGGTGCTTGTTGGTGGTGCAGGACTACTTCACCAAATGGCCAGAGGTTCTCCCTATACCAAATCAAGAAGCCAGCACAGTGGCTGATGCACTGGTCGAACATGTGTTCTCAAGGTTTGGGTTCCCATTGGAGCTTCACTCGGACCAAGGGCGGAATTTTGAAGCTGTCTTTTTCCAAGAAGTGATGAACATAGTGGGTATAAAGAAGACCCGAACCACTCTGCTATATCCACATTCTGATGGAATGGTCAAACGTCTAAATCACACACTGTAGCAATACTTATCCATCTTTGTTTCCGATAATCAAAAGGATTGGAACTCTATAGAGTACCACTGTTTCTGCTAGCATACCGCTCTGCCGTTCATGAAGCAACTAAGGTGACATCTTCAAGGATGCTGTTTGGAAGAGAGTTCCTTCTCCCAACGACCGGATGTTCGGACGACCAGCGTAGGAAGACCAAATTGCACACCCAGTATTTTCCAGCGAATTACGTCACAAGTTGGTACACACTCACAACTTTGCCCGGCCACACCTTAGAATCAACACCGACAGGATGAAGACTCGCTACGATAGGAATGCACCAGATGAAACATTCCAAGAAGGAGAACTGGTGTGGTTGTACAACCCTCTGAGAAAGAAGGGGTATTGTCGCAAGCTGCAAAAGAATTTGGAAGGCCCTTATGAAATAGTGAAGAAGATCAATGATGTGGTGTTTCAGATTGTTCGTCGAGACGCTCGGTTGAGAGGACCTAAAGTTGTACGCATCGACAGATTGGCCCTCTATGATTGACCTGTAGCTATTGTGTCTGTTCGGGACGAAGAGACTTATGGAGGGGGCAGTGTTGCATGCTGAGCTTCTGAGGCCCGGTGGTTGGAAGTTGTGTCATAACACCTTATGGACTAGCCCGTGATTCACAAGCCGGACGGCTACCTGGTGGGATTCACGCCGAAACTACTGCATAGAGACCTGTTTTAACTGCGCCTCAACCCTACGAAACTGGCCTACGAGACTCAAGTCACATCCCCAGCATGATGTAATTTCTATTGTTGGACCCCTGTAATGCGGTGAATCCCCGGAGTTTGGCCAGAGTATAAAAGCCACATATCAACAGATTTGGGGAGTTTGCTATGGGCCGTGCTAGAGGAAGGTGCTGTGCTTGTGGAGAGATACTGGTGAAGACATCTTGGTGACGTCAGAGTCTACTGTGACTGTGGGCTCATACCTTCGGAGTAGTATTGGGTGAAACAAGAGGACTGTTGCTGCAGGTTGACGGACAACAAGGAGGTGCGTGAGGGCAGTCGAACCGAAGACCTCAAGAGTGAAGACAGGGGTGCACTCGGGATGCTGCACAGCACATGGTCAGCCATCACCACTTCGGACTGTTAAGGTTGTACATTGTCCCTATTTTAAAGACTGTTGATTGGATATATAACTGAATTTTATTGGGATTTGTGGTATTTAATTAATTAATGCTAATAATGGTTGTGCTTTAATTGTCAAAGTCAATTTACATTTCTGAGGCACAGTAGTAATTGTGTGCATAATTAAGGGTGTTGTGAAAGTTATAGTTGATTGTGGTTTTGTGTATATTTGTAAGCTTTGTAAGCTAATAAATCAATAACTTAATTAATCTGTTTTATTTTTTATTATAAGACCTCTATCCCAAAGAGCTCAGAGAATTGCTCACACGTAAATTTTTGCTAAACTTGTAACAGTATCATAAAATTTCAGAGGAGGTAACATAATACAGTGAGAGAGGGGGGGAGTGAGAGAAAGATAGACAGAGAGGGAGAGAAAGGGTGTGTGTGTGTATGCGTTCATGCATGCATGCATGCATAAGCTACCTTTTGAGGACATTCACCAGTTGGCTGAGCGACGTTGTGAGGACATTTTTTCTTGCGAGGACCGGGTGCCAGTCCTCATAAGGAAAAGTCCTTATATTCGTATTCTACCGTGGCTCTTCTGATTTCATAAATATATAGGACATTGTATTGCTAGCTGGTCCTTGTATTGCTATTTTAAAGTTGTATTTGTAGTTCCGCAGTTTTCCACCAGACGGTATCCTAGTCGACTTGCGTACACGCTTCTTCCAATCTGTGCAGTTCATGTGAGAACCCCTTCACACACACATTAAAGTTATACACTCGTGAAATTCAACATACTTTGCGAGTACCTGATGCGATTAAATTACCAATATCGTATACACCAAATGTGGACCATTTCCAGCAGCCAATCAGGAAGCATTATTTGAAATTTTAAACTGGTGCACACTCGCATCTACATGTTGCCTGTAAATCAGATTGCGAGGACCATCTTACATGCGCCTGGGTACAATTATAAGATATTAAGCGAGGACCGGAGGTAGGATGCATTAGATGGATAGTAAAGACATATTTTGCATTGCGGGCATAGTTAGAAAATTGTAAAAGCAGTTAATGGTTGATATGCAGTTATAAAATGTTAAGCTTAATTTATGCTACAACACCATGTAAATATATTATCATAGTATTCAGATATTAATACATTATTTTACCATATGTAATTTCCTTTGTGTATAAGCATTTTTTCGAAATTTCTTTTGAGATTAATATAATTGATTAACTTAATTTTTTGCTTGCATGTTTAATTTCCTTTATATTTCACTCTTCTACAATGAATAAACTGACATATTAGGTTCTATTTCCTAAAAAAAAATGTAATACAGGTAGATAAAATTTGTGAACAAATTTTAATAAATGTGTAGTGGAAATTCTAAATGAAGCAAGTGCCAAAATATACTGAATTTAGTTACATAAAAATTAACTATTTACCGGTGTCTATGTTTTGCTGTAAGAGCTAAGTCCCAATAACTGTCTTAATAATTTTTATGATCCTTGAAAGATTTATCGTCGCATATGTATGCATACTCTTGCATCACTGTTTTCCCCCTTTTACTCGATAACATTTTTTTTGGCACTTAGGTTATTTAGAATTTCCACTCTACAAATACGAAATGAAAATTCAGCGTGTATGTTAAAACTTGAAAGGGGTTTCTTTGTTTTCGAAAATCTTTCTACAAAGATCAGGAAAAAGCACAAACACTACAGATACATCATTAAAACAATCTTTGGGTACAGTTTTATGTAGTGTTCTTTGGCTGAATTGGCGCAAATAAAATATTTTTATTTACATCTAAATTAAAAGTCGATATACAAACTCGCTATGACTCAATTGCATTTAGAAGTTGAGAATGGTTTCAATACTACCAGTAAACCAACATGGTGATCAGGGTTTGATTCCCAGCGGGGTCGACCTGAATATTTGTACGTGAATTTTACTGGACCATAACACTAGCCAGCAGGTTATTTCAGGGATGTTCCGTTTCCTCCGCTCCTTCATTTTAGCACTGCTTCATTCCTTATGTCTTTACCAGCACTGAAAAACTGAAAGCCTCAATGTTAAACGCTGACCAAATGTTCTTCGCCCCCTCACTCACTTTGATCACTAGAGAAATATTATAGTAATGTTTTGTAGGATTTACATAATCACTGGAATGTCAACTATTGTTTATTTGGATGTACTTGTTTGGTTTTTATACATTGTTTATTATTCCAGAAAACATTTATCTCGTACGGCTGCTTGTAAAGGAAAACCATAATGCAAAATAATGTAAACTAAATGCTTGCACACTAAATATCGTAACCTTCAACTGACACGTTTTATTCGAGTGATTATATTTTCTCTTGTGTACATAAACTGCTATTATTGTTTATTTACTCCTTACTAGTGGCATGGCTAGACGTGGTTCTATTCATCACTGCTACATTACTTACTTATTACACAGTGAATTCAAAGATGATTTTATTGAATGAGGTGCGCAAGAAATATGTACACAGCAGCTTATTATTATCACAGATTATGAACGAAACAGGGCAAAGTGACGCAACGGTTATGAGCTGGACTTGCAATTACTAAAACAAGGGTTCGAATCTAGATTTTAGCCATCCTGATGTCGGTTTTCCATAGTTTCTCAAAATTGGCTCAGGCGAATGCTGTGACGTCTCCTTGAAAAAGGCCATGACCGATTCCTCTCTCAGTTCTTATCGTTATGTAAAATTGTGTGTCACCTTATCAAATGACCTCGCTGTAATTAAGATGTATTGCCTATTTAAGTAACAATTAGAAATGAAGTATATGGTATTGAATGATAATGCATTATCTATAAAAATAACTATTTTAGTATGAATACTCCGGTATGCTTTGTTTTCTTAACTTATGTCTGACTGAGCCGGGAAGGACGTGGACAGCCAGGTAGAAGGTCACACGTCGCCCTGGTAGAGCGGAAGTGCCGCCCCGCCCACCCCTCTCCCTCTTTCTGCCTATCACACGCTACCCTCAACCTCACCTCTCCCAGCATCCATAGTTTGGGAAGGTTCAAGATGCAGCGAAACCACACTCCCTTTAGACTTGGTCCCATTGGATTTCGTAATGACATGGGCAATAACTGTATAACATACTGGTAGGAATTACTTTATTAGAATGTTGGTTATTTTTCATAATATGTTGAAACGATGATAGCAGGACAATACTCGAGGGAAATACTATTATTAGAAACAGGAAAATTTGTTGGTTCACTGACATATAGGTTAGTCTGCATGAATATATGTGAACTGAAGAAGACAGCAGATGCTCATTAGCTCTTGCTGTTAAAGTTATATAAGTCTGTATTATTTACATTTACATTATTGGCTCAGAGACTTCCAGGAGGTGTCAAATAAGTCAAAGGCCAGTAGCGAAAGTGACACACAATAGAGTTGATGCAATCTAGCTTGTGCCCAAATGAAAACACAAATGTTTCAGGTCTCTAACTATTATATAAAACATGGGAGCTCAGCACAGTGAAATGTTTTCGAGAACTTGGCAAATTTGCATGCAAATGAACTTCTAAAAGAAAATGTCAACTTTTTGTAGAAGAATTTGTTTGTTTTATTTCGTTGGTGCATAGATTTGCTCAGCTGACTGGTACTAAGACACACTGGAACACCAGATCAATGACCTTGAATGCAGCTGTCCGGGTACGGCCGACAAAGGTAAGGAAACTATACCGCCTACTCAGCCAATCCATTGCATAGCCCAGAATGCGGAATTCAAATGTGCGGGCTTCTTAATGACTATAACGTCACAAGGGGGCGTGAACTGGCATTTTGTTCCTTTAATAAGACCTCAAAATGCCATAGTTAAATCCCTTGAAGGGCAGGGATATGCTTTTGAGACATTATATCCATTAACATATAATGCAGGAGATACAATATTTCTGACAAACGGAAAATTATGTTATGTATATGTATTCACAGGTTGTTTGGAATTGTTTATCCAAACGTTGGCTAAATGGTTAGGTAAAAAACAGAAAAATTACTTTTGCAGACTGGAAATTCACATTTTTAATACATACTACAGGCTTAGTGAGAACATTTCTGTTAAGTCCCTCATTCACAATATTTTTGTATATGGAAATAACGTAAATTCTTTACAGTTATACAATATGTAATAAAAATGTAATTTATTGCTCTTTGCTTCAAGAAGCATAACATTAAACATGGATCCAACCATTTTCAATGCATTGCTGTACAAAATTACAGTTAAAATGTGTATATTGGCAGCACTCTAAATGTGGAATGCAAGGCTACCAGGACTGTTTGTGATCATAAACAACTTGTAGTGATAAATTATAATTAAGCTGTGTTTGAGCATGTGTTTACAATTGGTAATACCTCTTAGACTGAAGCTATGTGTAACAACGTACATGTATTCACTGTACGAAATCAAACGTGATCGTAGATATTAATGGTTGAAATTAATTAAATTTAACTGAAAGTAATAGCCTTTCTTTTGATTATGATAGCTTAATGTGCCGAACATAATTTAACAGAGCATTTGCAAACAGCAGAGCAATCATAGATATTTCTGCGAATTTTTTTTAACTGCCGAAAACAACTGCAAATTCTTAATTTTTGTCTGGAAAACCTGGATATGTATATAGGGAGGGGGAGGGAGATATATATGTATATGTCTATTCTGTATACCACTAAATTTAAATTTTGTCTCATTATTCCTGGCAGTAAACAACAATAAAGCTGAGTTAGTTTAGGTTGTGTTTTAGTTTCCCACATTTGTGTGCTTTTCTGTGTCTTCATTGCGTGATATTTCTGACGTATTTAAATTATGCATAACTATAAAATAACAGAAACATGCACTGTAATATTCGAAGACCTTTGGATTAGGTAGTAATTAGGACGTGACAGGCTCGCAAGTTAAATTTTATTATTTTTGTTTTGCAGAAAAAATAGTTTTCTTCTCGCTGTATATTCTTTTAGGTTTTGATGTACAGCAAAGGGTTTGGACGTTGCTTCTGGGTCAACATTTTCTTCGAGTGCAAGGTCATTAGAACTTGCTCCAAGAAGACCCCATTAAAAAAAAAACTCACAATTTACTTGGTCTTTTCCTGAAACTGCTAAACAACAGTATTTTCATTTTGATTGCCATATTTAATTGACTGCATTCAGAGCTTTATTATTATTATTATTATTTTTTTATTTTTTTGTGATTCGAATTCTTTAAAACAGAAAATGGCGTGGTATCACTTAGTTAACTAAAATAAATTTAACTATATAAATATCTTCAAGAATAACATTTGGTGTTCTGAACTGCATACCAAAAACAATTTTAAACAAAACGTTACATTTAGCCTTTAAATAATAACAATCTCTGAAGTAGTATAAACGAGAGATTGTTGGCTTAAGGGCGCTCTTTACTTCACATATATGATGGAAACAAGAATATGTAATACATGTTAAGTTTTATTAGGTAGATTGTCATTACCTTGCACCACATATTATTTATGTGGTGCTAAATGAACAACATACATATAAACATCAAACATATCCAAATGTGTAACATTCAAATCTACGGGAAATCTAGCAAAAGGAAAATATAATAGTTCCAAAAAACACTCCTTTTTTACTTCAAACAATTAAATATTACAGTAATAAAAAAAACAAGTATACATATTAAGTGTAAACATATAAATTTATCATCAAGAACATGGAACTCATAAATATCAAAATATTTCCTCACAGCGTGTGCTTTAAAAACTCTACAATGTATAGTAAATATGATTAAATAGATATCAACCCAACCATTAATGCCTTCATAATGAACAAGTCATGGGTGCTAATCAGAAGTGATTGATATAAGTAATCATTAAATAATTCTCACACTAAGGTGCCGACCTGAAACGTTAAACTTTACAAGCAAGTTTCTGGATTCCGGCACAAATTTTCAACATGTTCATACTCAGTATTTCATAGCAAATTTCTAAATGCTTACAAGGGTGCATTTGACACAATCATTTAGCATATGAACAAAGGTGCTGGCTCAAAATTAACCTTACGTGTTGTCACAATCATTAATATTTACCACCAAAGCATATTTCTGGTAGCTATTTCATACTACACAGCCATCAAGTGTATTCAACATAATCATTGAAAATTCATGATCAGCACAAACGTAACATTTCACAGCATATTCCTAGATACTACCACGGAAATGGCTGAAAGAAACGTTTCAAGGGCAGTGCAATTTGCCCCATAACCTTCATTATAACATAAAGGTTTAACATACTCTTTGAAATCTCTAAAATTCAATATTTACATAATAGCCAATTCTCTGTCTCGGGAAACAAAACCTGCCTAAAATCGACTTCACTACCACGGTAGAGGAAGACAGCCTCAAGCCTGCTTCCCTGTTCAACACATTCCAATCCAATCGAATACACTAAAATACAAAGAAATAATTAATAGTAAATTTCAATGGCTGTGCCAAAACCAAATTTTGAAGTGTCTACATACCTAAAGTAGCCATTGCCGCTCTCAACGAACTACACGGAACTTAAGGTACCCTAACAAGAACTAAAATTCAACACTAAGAATTCACATAGTCAGACCAGAAGAGTCCCCCTAACCCTACCTCTGCAACAGGTGAAGGAAGAAGAACACAGCCTCGCTAACAGCAAGCCGTGGCCAAGAGCCCACCATCGTGACACATGCGCAAGAATCAGAAGAAAAGAGGGGTAAAAGAAGGGATACATAGAGTACAACAGAAAGAAGTAGTGCAAGGCGTGCTGAAGCTCTCATGGACAGTTTGTACCACCCCTCGCGCCACTGTACATGAATAAAGCACCTAGACATGGTGCAACCTGTCGAACCTAGAGATCGCAATTGTGCCCTTTGACAGCCTGTTACTGGGTCTGCTAGGGCCCTAGTGTATTTTTGTCCCTTTTGACTGTGTGGTCTCGGTTCCTGCCTCCCCGTCTACTTAACTTCGAACTGGTGTCCATCTGGTGAAGAGGGGAGGTAAGGGAACAGCGAGTTGGATGACGGGTGGGGCGACGGGACTGGACGGAGGGTTAGTTGTGTTTCAACGAGCGGCCGAGGCAGGAGCGTCTATACGTTGGCATAGCCTAAGTATTCAGTGCAAAGACTATCCCCGTGGGTGTTAATGAAAAAAACGTTTTTATATCCGGGATTCTCTCGTTTCCAGGCTGATAGAAGGCTTCGCCGTCTCGGGAGAGGCGTGTCTGTTTGGATTGCAGTGACATACAAGGCTGGTACACCTCCGAAACAAACGGTGGTTAGTATCCTTCCGGGGCGACGAGCAAGGTAAGAAGAAGAATAAATGTATTTCCAGGGCCGTGGAGGAAGAAACTTTACAGCGATTGATTTCCTTAGCGGAAGTACATC
>PNEQ01068299.1:0-36781 GCA_003012365.1 Medauroidea extradentata | reverse complement strand
GGGGGGGGGGGGGGGGGGAATTGTCTCCATAGCCCTGGTGAAAGTAAGGCACGTTAAATTTAATTAGTTGGGGCTTATTGTCTTTCCAACCTACTTATATGCACCACTGACGGTTTTATTCATCTCGATGAGGTCCACATTAAAATCAAAATAACCTTCAAAAAAGCAAAAGCATTTTGCTTTATTTTTTGAGAGAAAATTGCAGAAAGAGCGCGAAAGAATTATGACTTTCAAACGTACGTCTATTTGCAGAAAGTGCGAAAATCGACCGACAAACTTCTTGAAGATATTACTTATGCAAATATACTCAACATTTTTTGGCTTAACTCAATATTTAGGTAGGTACAAGCCCTTGAAAATATATATTTGAAACGATGTTTTTTACAGTGTACCTGAAACTACACAGTAAAATCGTTTTCTTTACAACAAAGTAATACTTTTCTTTGAGTATGTTTAGTTCGCGGCAAAAATAGGCTATATTGTTTACAGCAAAGGGAAAAGTGAAAAACATATGCTTGTCTTTAAAAAATTTTCTTCGAAATTAATATTAGTTTCTTTGTAGCAAAGAAAAAATATTTAAACATAAAGCTTGTGTTGGAAACACCACTAATAACTTCACCATAAATATTTATGTTAAACCACATTAATTGTATCACAATTTTTGTTGCCATTACTTTGTAACTTTTAAATAAAAAATTTCTTTTTGGCAAAAATTATTTTGCAGTGGCTCATATTTAAATAAAATATTACTTTGCAGCAACAAACATGTTGTTGTTGCAAAGAAAGTTTATTTAGTGTGTAAGTTAACTTACATTACTACGTTCTGAACACTTGTTTATGCTAACGGAACCTTAAAAATAATCGCACATCGTAATGACAATAGAAGGGTGGCCACCATCCAATTGCATGCAATGATGTTATCGTCAGTACTTATGAATGTCTGACGCTACGCTATTAATTAGTATAACCTGACTAACGAAAAATTTCCTCGTGTTGCAACTGCGCACAAATCTTTTGTCTACATCAACGCAACGCCTAGCACTTAGGCGATACTACATGCATGCGTGTATCGCTATTGTGCAGACGTTGGTGGAGTGCCCGGTATATTTCCAAGTTAATTTTGCATGAGGAATCTCGTAAAATTTGTCGGTTGAACTCCGCCCCATCCTGCATGGTTTAAAATAGTACGAAACTAAATCTAAAGCAATTTTTGTGGAAATTTAATTTAATTTCTGTTGCAGGCCTTGAAATTAATAATTATTATTTTTAAGAGATACAGGGCCTACGTTGATAACTTGTCTTAACACTCACTGCCCAGCTATTTTTATGGAATTTAAAAAGTAAGGATTGTAGTTTAACTGAGTGCTTAATTTTTAGTGTGAACAGTGATTGTAAGAAACATATGGACTGCGTAATTTAAGCATCTCGAAATAAATGTAAACTAGTAAGTATAGCATCATATCGAAGATCAATAATCTTGAATTTATTTGTAAAATTATTTCACGATTTTAACTCCGCAGCAAAGTAATTTACAATTACTTTGCTACTTGACCACAAAATCTAGAACACATTGAGAACAGCTTACAAAATACAAAGCAACAACCAAACAATTAGGACTATATTTCTGAAATCGTGGATGGGGTTACAGAGAACGTATATACTAACGTTTAAAACATTATATAAAAGCCATATATTTTTAGAAATCAATTTATAATAACAAAAGGAGGTAATCATAGAAATTAGTTATTGTCAAATTACTAATTAATAAACATTTCCCCATGGTAATGCATTACTGTACCAAAAGAAAAATATTGTTGTAGGAACCATACTTCTGTTAAAATAGGGACGACTGCCCAGTTTATTTGTCGGTACTATCTGCGTTGTTCTGTTGTTCTTTCAATAACCTCTTCTGTAAAATAAAGGTGTTCTTTGCTCCTCTAGCAAAACAAATTGTTGTACAGACGGTTCGGGATAATGTGAGCACTTAAAAAGGCCCTGATAAATTTCAATGTTCAGCCAATTCGTTCCCGCGTGTAACGGCTAACGACGGGAACAGTCTAAACATTTTGAACACGTCAGTTAATGTTTGCACGTGTAAGATATGCCTACACTGTGCAGCCAAAAGGAAACCTATATAGTTTCATTTAAATAAGTTTATTAATACATTTAATTACAAATATGCCGATTTCAGCTGATTTTATTTCAGTATTGTTGTTTTTAAATAGGGAAATACACGGAACTACATCCGGCAACTCGCTGCCAACCATACAAAGAGTAAGGTAACGGTTGTTACTGTTAAATTATATGCAGGAACGGCTAGTGATATTTTTCAGAGGTTGATTCTTTAGTGCTCACTTTATCCCGAACGATCTAAACAATCCAGATAGTACCGACAGCCAAACGGGATTGTTATCCCTGTTTTAACAAAAGTATGGCGTCTACAACAATATTTTTCTTTCAGTGTGATGAACCATATGCTACGCTGACATTTTATATCTTTAAATTGCGACGCAAGAGATAATTCTAAGGGAAACTTCACCCTGACAAAATACTGCTCACAAAGTTGACAGCAACTGTGTATAGGATTATTTTACACAAGACGTACTATTTTACTGTAGCATAAAACACTGTAAGATTTAGCAGATAAACTTCACGCCAGTAGGCTATCTGTTTTAGACATGACGTCAATAGTTTTTGTATACCTATGTGACGAAGGTTATACTTGCCAAGCTGTTTAAAATATGTTAACGCTTTTTTGGAATTTATGGGAAAAAAATCGAGTAACGTATTTCTTTACTTGACAAAATAATTTATTACGATGAACCACGCTATACATTCGTTGTATAGTATGAAATGGCTATAATATACTTCCAGAAACTCTTGTCAGTTTATTATTAGCAAAAATATAATAACGTTTATGATATGATAATATGCCTACATACGTTATGGAAAGTAGGTTCATTAGTTATGATGCCAACTTATTGTTGTAAGTTATGTTAACTTCCATGCTTAGTTATTAAGTTTACTAAATCGCCGCCATGCTTGGTTTGTCCAGTAGTTATGGACATTGTAAATACGTACGATAACTTTGTTTGTATAGTAAACAAACGTAAAACTCTATTGATTGGAATAAATTTTTATCCAGTTAGCCCGCTATATATATAGCGTCTCTTCAACAAAATTTCTATTGGTAATGTTTTTTTTTCTGTAAATATTAAAAATGTGAGTAGGTGCAGTAAATAATATTTTACAGAACAATTACAGAATCAGCCAAAGAGTTTTACTTTAAGATATACCTAATAAAAGTGATTTTTTTTTTATTTTATAGTAACTTGTATATTTATGTTGTGAGATGGCAGTGCGCACGTTGAATGACTTGCCTTTTATATAGTCGACTGAAATTAACTTTTATAAAATACGAAATACAAATTACAAAAAAAAAAAAAAAAACGAAAATCAAAACGAGAAACGAATAACACGCTATCGGGGTAATAACTTGAGGTACAACCTTGATACGTTTTGTATCATCCCTCTCCTGCCACCAGCTTTTCAGCTCTTACATTACGTACGCAGTACATAATGACTTGTTCAGTATCTTTGCACAAATAATTTAATTAGCAAACAATTGGTTGCCTGTCAGCGCTTGGAACAATATAGCCTACTTTATTTTTTCGCGTAAGTCAACTGAATCACTTATCCTAAGCTTAAAATTAACTTTAATAAACCTACTGCCCTATAAACATAACTTTGTTAAAACACAAATTATTAAAAATAGTGGTACTCGCACGCGAGCGCGGTACAAAACAAACGCTACGGTACAATGTCTGTTGTGACTTCATTAGAGACCAAGGATTATTATAGTAGTTACTTCAGGTCCGGAGGTTTGTAGAAGAAAGGTGGGAAAAAAACACTTTTCGTGGCGACCTACGACGTTTATCGGCAAATTTACTAGCTCTTGTTATTTGTAGAGTTTTATCCGACCTGTAGCCACAACGTGTGTAAACTGTGAATGAATGGCCGGCTGGATTGCTCCCCGCTCCCCTCCAGAGCCATGGCGAGCAGAGCGACAGGTGCTGCCATCTAGCGCTGCGCGGCGGAACTATCGCCACAAACGTCTCTCCTCTTCTCCTGACAGGCCGTTACTCCACACTCGTGCCGTCTCCCTTCGCGCGCCTAGCATCGCTTTTCTCTCCTCTATCTCTGTTTTTTTCTCTCCATCCTACCATCCCCTGTCTACACCCCACGCACAAAAAGGCACACTCACACACGTGCACTTCCTCTACCCCTGTTCTTTCATCTTACCCTTCTCTTCGCCGGACAACGAACGTGAAAACAGAAGAAGACGTGTGCCGGAAACAAACCAAGCGCGGTGCGACCGTGTGTTTTTTCGTGTTGCATTTCCGGGAAGTTGCCTACTGGCGCGTCGTCGAAGTGGGGGAAGAGGAGGGCCGAAGGATTCACCTGCGAGCGACTGCCGCAAGGTGCCTTGAGCGGTGAGGACTCGGTGGGCGGGCCGCGAGGAGTGGGGCCAGCCAATGGGAGCGGCGATCATGTTTACAGCGGCAGCTGGCGGCCACCTTTCCACTGCGGCGAGACCTTGCACGTAGTTTATTCGTCACGATGCACGCGGGCTGGGCCAGTTCGTAGCGACGGAGGACGCACGTGTCGGAAGCAGACGTTGCACGACGTGAAGAAGTTATTCTCTGCCAACCCTTTGTTTAGTTAATATTACTTAACCCCCGCACTCCCTTCCCCTCTCCTCCCCCTTTCCTCTTCGGTATCGCTCGCCGTCCACGTGTGTGCGCGAAGTGAAGGTGTGTGTGTGTGGTGCCGGCGAGGTACTTGATGGGTTGTGACCATCGCACCGCCGTCTCACCATGGCGTCCATCGTCTCCGTGGAAGACCAGCCGGTCGGCAGCTCGAGGGCCGCAGGCAGGAGGAAGCAAGCGAAGCCACAGCGCAAGAACGGTGAGTCCGATGGTTGGAGGGGTGGTGGAGGGAGGTAGTAGGGGAGGGGCGAAGGGGGTGGAGTCATAGCGCAACCGTATTAACATCTCGCCGCCTCCCCCGCCCTGCGCGGCAGCGAGAGCCACCCCAAGCCGTCGCTAGGCTCGCGAGCAGGTGACCACGTGGTTGCTAACTGTGCCCCGGTGTAGTCTTGCTGGTTGTCCCCACGCCTCGGGCGCCTCCAGCCGCCACGACAACCGTCCCGACACCGGCCAGCAGCTCGCCCTACCGCCTCTCACATTACTACTTGCTCCTTCACTTTATCGAGGGAAAAAATAACTTCTCATTGAAATTATCCCCGTCTAACACGATTAAAATTAATTATACAAAACTATTTCAATGTTCTTACCACAACAGCTATGTTGTAGGCTGTTCTTAGTATCTTGAGCAAGGAGACAGACTTGTCAGAAATAGTAATAAAAAATATTTTGCGACTATTGTCGTTTTCTTTTAAGAACAATGGCTTATTTACATTAGTGTTTATTACGTTAACAAGTAGTGGAAACATACATATTAACGGAAATAAATGTGTCCAGGTCTTCACTTCTCGAGAAAATTCCATAACGGTGAAGGCGTATGTAACTGTTCAGAACGATTAGTGATTTAGGAAATGCGAGTGCAGCTTGATTGGTTGATGTGTTTATTTTCTGTGAAACTGCCGAAAGAAACGAATGTTACTGTTTTGTCTCATTAAACGCTGCTTCTTACTGCGTCCTAAAAGGTATGAAATTTAAATGTCTTTATTCAGTTACAATAAAATTCTTCCATAAATTTGAAAGAAAAAATTGTAACTGTCTATGCCTAACATAAAAAAAATGTGTGATGATACAAATGTCTGTAACATTCTGAAATTCAAACCATGTGTGCAGAATGTTCTATTGAAACGTTGTCTGTGTATGCAATTTATTTGTGCGTTGTATGTTGTTTACTCCTATTTTACAAAGTTAACTTAATACAACTTATTTCGGTGTCTATAATTATATGTACTATGTAGTAACATATCAGTATAGCATACATTTTTTTCACTAACTACCAATTTCTGATTGAACATGTGGTGTACGTATTCTTACTTAAAAACTCAGTTCTCCTGCCATTAGTTCTTTATTTGTCTTCGCCTCCCCCTCCCCCTATTTTTCTTCCACTCATCCGGTTGCCACTCCTTGTAATTTAAATTTTGATTTTATTTGTACTCTTCATAAAGTTGTATTACAAGCAGCTAGTTACAGATTGGCTCACTAGATATGTTTATCTTCAAGAATCTATGTAACCTGGCAAAAGAGACAATTTTTTTAGTCGAAGACAGAAAATAATGAGAAGTGTTTTAGATTACTCTGTAATAATTTAAGTTGCAGCTATATGTAATCACGTGAATAGTTACCGTGTTTTAACCTCAAAAAGTTTTAAAATAAGTTTAAATATTATCTACGTAGAAAACTATAGTAATAATAAGTCTGATTTCATTAGCAGGAAAGTGTACAATGAGAATGAAATATCACACATAGGGCTTAATTTATTTTTGCAAAAATTGTTATAGTGATTAATAGTTATAATAATAAACTACTTGCATAGGCCTAACCGTGAATATTACACAACATGATGTAAACTGAGTGAATTTAGGGATTCTACATTAATTCTTAACCCTTCATCACCACACATTAAAAATCAGTACACAGTAACCACACTGGGGTTCTCTAGCCCCCATATTTTTAAAATGCATTAAAATTAATGTTTACTAAATACATTTATTACTATACACTAACTCTATTAAATGGTACAATATAAAAGTTTTACAGTTTAATAAAACAAACAAGAATTTAAAAAATAAAAAACATATTAATTTTATTTATCACACAAATTTACAGGGATTTGCTTCAAAATTATAACGAACCACATTTGCTAATAAAACTACAGTTCTTCAACACGTACTTTTTACTGTGTAATGTAGCATTCTAATATCCGCTTTTATATGCGTTCGATAATTTATTATAAAAAATATAGGCTAACTAATTCAGTGAATAAAATATTAAGAACAGTTGCGGTAGGCCTACGTGACAGTTAAAATGTTATTTGAGAAACGTAACTGGAGACAAAATCAGGCGTAAGGAATTGATCAGTTTACATTTATAATAATGATAGAATTTAAACCACACAATTCAACAATAATAATACATTGGCACAATTAACTTGCTGTTTATTTAGCAATGTCAGTTGTGATTAGTTGCCCATTGTTGTCCTTCATAACTGTTGTCAGAGAAACTATCACGTGTGTTGCGTTAACGTACAACTGACCTAGGGCGGATGAAAAATCATACTATTAGAATTTCTTATTATTCAGTACTAGGACAGCCCAGCATAAGATATCCCATAAGAAGCTGTCTTAATCAAAACATCAAAAGTTTTCGTACATTAATTTTTTTTTTCACGAGAGTTTTCACAACGAAATTGTGTCATTACATCGGTAATTTTTTTATGTCAAATTCGTTGTTCGATTATCCCTATGTCACGGCTACGCATCAGGTTAATTATCCTACCTAATGTTAGTTTAGCTGAAATTGTAATCATTTTAAATGCTTTACTTACATTAAAAAACTAACTAGGCGTATTGATTTCACTGGTACGAACAAAAACTAAATTAAGAAACGAAAAAACTACTTGCTTCGTCGTAATGAATAATTACAGGAAAATACTCGATAGAAAGAAACATTTTTTCTCTGTAGTATCATTTTCAGAAAATTAAGAAATCTTCAAAATTATATTATATATATAAATACTTACCTATACCTACAAATATAATTTTATATACCTACATATGTTATGTGTCTTTCTAAGTTTTTAATATTTCCCCCTATTAAGTTAATATATTATTTTTCGAACGTTTTAGTATACATTTGCAGTTTTGCACCTTGTCGTGCAGCCTAGATCTCTGAACATGGATGTAGTAACGAGTTGGAACGGGAGGAGCAGATTTTGTAGCTGTTTCCCTCTCCTTTCCTAACGTACCCAAGTCTAGAAAAATGTATAAAAATACAGGAAAGATTTTCAACAAATTCTCCGAAGAAAGAATCTGTTTTTTCCTCAAATATTTTACGCAGCATTTACGAAGGTTTTCTAGTTAGATGTAAAGTTTTCAAGCAGTACAACATTTTGACAATTTTTTCTTTTAGTCAACATAAAGTAATTCAAAACAAAATCCATGGAAAGTTCCCTCTCACTTTTCCTATTCATAAGCTTTACATTTCCCCAACACTTGCTGCGTCCATGCCTGAAACTTTTCTCGTTAGTAATGAAAACACGGATCTGATTACGCGTAAACATTAGTGTACGTCAATAGTACGTAGGCCTACGAATTATGTGGTACGTCTGTTCACGCATGGGTAAGCTGTAATAAGTTGTGGTAAAATAATTTCTGTATGTGTTGGAACAGGTTTTCGTAACTGTAATATAAACGAATTGTCCTTATTTAAACACGAAAAATTTTATGTTTTTGTATTGCATGACACTGCTTGCTTCTAATTAAAGATTTATGAACAGCATTAATGTATGTACGATACGGTCTCAAAGTAACGAATTAATTACGCAGGTTGTAAAACGCCTGACAATACACAGCTAAACCGTGATAATTTCTGGTATTTATGAACCTCTCTCGAAGTATTTATGATAATGGAAGGGTCTTTTAAAATTACAAGCGGCGGGTTTTTGCTTAGGAGTGTTTGTGTTAGAGAGGAGCAATAGGGCCGATGTTTACTATATATAGGCAGTGTTTGTTTTACATACGCTGTAGTCACTATAACAATCTCGGCGCCCTCGGCTGACTCCAATTGTGCAATATATGTCTATCTTCAAGGGCGCCCATCTTATAGATTGTAAGGGGGGCCACTGGCATATTTCGACACATGAAACCGCTCTGATTACGAAACTTGTCAAACTGTAAATAGCATGCTGTACGTTTTATTTAAAAAAAAACTAATCACATTGTGGAAGATCTGTTAGGGGGGCTCAGCCCCCCCTGCCCTACCCTTATCCAGTATGAAAAAAGTATATCTGGACCAGATCTAGCTATAATCTGAAATTGGCCAGATCTGGCATCAGGGATAGGTAGAGACATGCAAAATTCGCGTTGTTTTCTGACAGCTGACTAGACTCCAAGTGACTATAGATTCGTTCGACGTCTCCCGCTGGCCGATATTGTCGTGACTTGCCGCGGAGAATGCTTACACGGTAGAGAGGCCAATCTCTGTAAAGACGTAACACTCGTAAATGACACCACATAAAAGTTCGTGGCCAATTGAATCGCAGATTATGCTCTGTTATGTATAGGAAAGTGAAGTTTAGTCTGCTACCAAATGATAACGCGAATTTTGCATGTCTCTAGGGATAGGTAAATATACACTAATTCATATCTGGCCCAGATCAGTCCCAGATCTGGCCAATTTCAGATATGTCTTTTTTCCATCTGGTATGGGAGCCCTTGTCTATCTTAGGTAATATTTATCAGTTTTTGACAGTTCTACAGAATACCGTGTGTGCACACAGCTATGGGAAAATACATTTCATTTTGATATACTGCACAGTTTGCCAATCAGCTTAATTTGTTTCTTTATAAATCGCATGTGATAGAGGAACACATTGTTTTTTGTCAATGAAACAGTTGTAAAAAGGATGCTAATACAACTGTAAATAATTGTTTCATGAGACAGACTATATTTTAAAATAGCATTTGTTCGCGACCTTCACAGTTAGGGCTTATTTTCTTTTCCAATATTCAGTTTCAACAAAGTGGTTGAACGTAACATGTACCATTATATTTCCTTTGTTGCTTGACTTCGGTAGAAATTTCTGTGGATACATTTCCCGTTGGTGCATTTCAATTGCTCATGGCGTCGAGTGCGCACGATGAGATACTTGCGTGAAGGTCGACTTTATTTAACTCTTCTGTCTCACTTCCTGGCCGAGACAGATCCTCTCGTGCACCCTACAAATGAAGGTTACTGCTGCACTGCCTTACTTCGCTTGAATCCATGGCAATATCGAAGCCGTCAGTATTTCTATACTTTTCTTAGTCTCACGTAAGTTTGCCAGTTTGTGACGTCTATGGTCCATGTAGGACGTCATCACGCTGGTAGACAGCTCAGTATATTAACAAATTTGATACAGTGGGTATGTCATAATCAGACTCCGCTTGGAACAATCTCACCTAGGATTTCAGTCGTCACAGTAAATTACTTCGGAACTTTTTGTACAAATATATATTTATATCGTCATGGTTTTCTGGTTATCTAAAAAAATTGTAATGCTAAGTTTTGAAAGACATCTTGCAAGCTGGGCGTGTGACTACAATAAAACATGTTTTGAGAAGAATCATTCTTACGTTAATCAATACATGCCGGTAATTGTATTTTTGTCTTTTAAGCACAGTCAGATATTAACGGTTCATGGGTTCGCTTTTAACTAGAATTTTTTGAAATTCGTTACTGGTGTTTCTTCCAGCTCGTTGTGTGTTTTTCCGCGAGTAGTTATAAACAAATTTAAACCACTATGAGACTAATAACTTAGTAGCTATGCTCGACGAATATGCGATATTGTGAAGTTGTGAGAAAGAAAACTATGCACTGCTGTTAATACGCAAATGAAACCAAAAAGAAAAAATCGCTTGTGTCATCAACTGTAAAAATTAGTTTGTAATTTAGGTAAGAAAAAATCTGTGGAATAGTAATTGTTGTAGTTTTACACTAGCCTACGTAATATTTACAAGATATCATTTGGAAAATTACAAATAGGCTACAGCAATATTTCTGTATATTTTCAAAGATATTAGGCCTATCTGTTTTTACAAACAATTGTCGGGTATTTTCAAATTATTTTTTATGCAATTTAAAACAATTATTTGAACTGTTTCTAAAAAATATATATTTTTTTTTTGCAACCAGCTCCCGACGAAATTATTTGTAAAAGTACAAAATGTTTAGATAGTGTAAAATGTGACAGGCCGCTGAACCAGGGGCCTAGAATTGTTTCACATTAACATTTATTCCGTTTAGTTTCCACAAGCAATTTGAATAGATATTTGCAACTTATTTAAAGGACTTTGATAGTTTTCTTGAAGAAACCGACTGACTTTTGTTTAAGATACGAGAGAGCAATAATTTGTATTGTCGTGTACTCTTTGCACATGGCATTGTTTTGCCCCAACATATATTTTGTGATCACTGTATAATTAGTGCTAATATTAATTACTTTATACTGCGATTAAGGGCTGTTATATTTTTAAAATGTTTAGTTTCAAAGTGCTAAGTTAAGAGTAAGCTGTATGTTAAGTTGCAAAACATTTCAGCGGGTATTAGTTTAATTTCCAAACTTATACCTTTATGATATTAATCTGTGTGGTAATTTCATACAGTTATTTGTATTGTTTTTTTTTCAACGCGAACTTTATATTCAGATTAGTGAGAGGCAATTTTATACATGTAAAGTTCGAATCTATTGGTCCATTCCACTCGCGGAGTGATCGAGTATCGCAACTCAAAACAACAGACCCGCTTTGAAAGTACTATTTTAGCGACAGGATGTTTCAGTATGTTCTACGACGATTCTTATAAGTACGTTTATTAATTTGTAATTTTTATTTATTTTGTTAAAACTGATTATTTTTAAGATGCTATACAACATTGCATATGTTTATACCGTACATGATCACGTTTACATTGGTAAACTATTTCCAAAAATGTAGGCACTTACAAAAATTAACATCAGACACCAATGTATGTTTTGCGAGTTGTATTAAGTGTCATGACTGGTTACAAAAATTAATTTACTAGAATTAAGTTTTTAGTACTGAATATGGAACATATCTGTCTGATTCAAACCTTACATAGTTAGTTTAGTACGTAGAGTTTAACAATAATTTTTGTGTTTTAGTTTCTGTGACTTTCATTAACTGGGCAAGTATTATCACTTATACTGTTCTTTCAGGGCCTGTTAATTGCATATCTCGGATTCACAGATTTGGTAGCCTACTTGAATTGGTAGGCAAATAATTTATGGAAATCCATAGTAGTTACAAGGTCTTTTCCTTGATTGGTACTAAGACTATGTTGCGAATGCAGGCTGTAAAACGATTTCGCGTGCCAGTATTTGTTTTCCTCGGTTATTCTATTTTTCTTTTTTTATTTCTTTCGGTTTTTTGTCTTTATAACCCGTCCTATAAATAAAGAAAACCTTGATTTTATTGCAGTTGACTTTTTCTCCGTTTGTGTTACGGTACATTGAAATTTCTGCCTACTTCAGCAGACAGCATTACAAAGACATCTCGTTTACTTTTGGTTGACTGCGTGTGACGTGTCAGTTTTTTTTGCCAAACCTATTATAGTTACCCACTGTGCAGAAACAATGACTAGGCTTCTTCCTAGCACGATGTTCTGTTCTTTTTCTGTTGTGGAATGCATGCATGTTATCTCCTTCGTTCTGTATGTGTGTCCAGTGGGAGTGTTTGTATCAATGTGCAAGACATTAAATGCATACAAATACGTTGCTTATAAACATAGTTATTCTTGTTTTTACCTCAGCAGTTATCTGAGTTAATGCTAACGCTATCGTTTCCTACGCATTTTTTTTTTTTTTTTTTTTTTTCCAAATGACGAAATGCAAAGCTGTCGATTTCTTTAGAACCTCTGTGAGAAATACCTTGATGTTACACATAGCAAGTTCCATGTTTGTTTCCAGTGTTGTAAATCGTGAAATTGTGCTTTTCATAGTAAAACAAATAAATGTTCCCTGGTGTTGGTAAATTTACTTGAAAAATCATAGACCGCTACTGGTCAGGGGCGTCATTTGGGGCTACAGGAAGGGGGGGCAAATGCCCCCCCCCCTGGATTTGGAATTTTTGTGTATAAATATATTTTTTGTATTTTTAAATGTAAATAATGCTAACTTAAGGACATAAAACTGAAGTTTTATTATTAAAGTATCTAATTTGTACATGCTTAATTAATAAATAAGATGCAACAAGGTCACTGTCGTCAGAAAACAAAATCTTGCCCCCCCCCCTGGAAAAACCTGAAATGACGCCCCTGCTACTGGTGTTTTCGAATCACGCTTGGATTTGTTTAGAGCCTCCGGTTTTTCAAAGTTCCATCTGCTTTTGGTGTTCTTTTTGAAAACTTCTTGGATGGATAGTTTCTCATTATGGCTTAGTTCTTATAACGTTCACGTAGCCTAAAACGCATTGGTCCTTTGTTGTAAATGTCACTGTAAAAAACTTCCTAAAATGTTTAGGAAGTAATTAACGTAAACGCAGTATGGGACAGTTACTATGCTTCCACCTTGTAAATATACAAACTTTTACAACTGTTGCAATGAAAGTCTGGTAACTTTAGTATACACTTGACTGTTATAAAAAAGTTTAGGAGTGTTACCGAGGAGGTCTGGGAAACAATTATACCATACCTACTGTCTTAGCACTCCTATACGCACGTGTGGCAAATTTACAAACTATTTTTGTAGTGTAAACCACTGTTATATTCAGTCACTTCAAATGTCACTTCTGAATACAGTGTTTCATTTATTTCGTAGTTACTTATTTTTCTGATGTGTTTATATACTTCCTCCTGTAGCTATTTATTTATTTTTTAAGTAAAACCAAAAAATTAAACGAGGTTACTTTCAGCTGTGTTTAACATGTGAAAATAACACTGCGTGTGTGCAAAATTTGCTCTGTATTCTCACAGGCCAAATTAAAATCCTGCTAAATATTTAAAAATCAAACTAAAAATAAAAAAGACACAAAACGATTCCTTAAAAAGTAAAAAGTAATATTTTGAAATTGTTGTTGATCCTTAAATGCGTCGGGGGACCGCTAAGTAAACAAAATAATTACAAATAAGCATACTTGAGACAAAATAAGTAGCTGCAACAAAACTTACACATATTGTGTGTACATATTTGAAAATTACGAAAGATAAACCCAAATCTTAAATTATATTTAAATTATATTTTTGGAATGATACGTCATTTTGCATATTTCATTTTGTTTTTCTTTTTCGTTTTCGTTACCTAGCCTATTCTTGTTTCTTTATATAAGACATCACATGCATTTGCGCAACATCAGGTTCAGGTTATTATATCATAGCAGGACCACTGGATTCACAAACGTTTACCGAAATTCAAGTTGATTTACTAAAGAAAATATAAAAGTGTAGTAAATATTCAATGTTATGCCTCACTCCACCTTAGAAAAGAGCTAATAACTTTTAAACAGCTGGTTATATTTTCATCAAATACAGTTAAGAACCATTCTGATGGAACTACGTTTAAATTTACAGATAAGACATCGAAATCGGTCCATCTGTTTGGGTGCTACGAAGCCACAGACAGACACATGCATCAAACTTATAACACCCCTCATTTTTGCCGGGAGTTAATAAAACAAATAAAAATATTCACTGGGATTATATGAAGGTTCAAGGTGTAGAAAAATCTTTCCTATCTTAAACGAGTTCATGCCGAGCAAAAATTAAAGCGTGCGTTATGAGCGCATGTAATGTAATAAAACTATAACACCATTAGTAGATCGAGTGTCTATCTAAATTCATATTTAATGCCAGTGAAGACTTTGATTCAGACATCCCTCCTGAAAAAGTTACAACATTTATTGGTTCTGTAGAAATACACACTTGTGATTGGTGACGTATTGAAACATAACAGATAAAATGTCACATTTGTTAGCTTGCAATTTAAAGGTATTTGTTTACACTAACGTCTCAGATTTTGACGTTAGGCAGTATGAAAGACAACCGATTATGATGTCCTGAAATATTTTGTAGACAAGCCTTGTTATAGGTTGTCCACTTTAAACAAAGTACTCCCAAACACATGTAACGTCCAAAATCTGTATTTTATTGGGGCCATAGATGTTAAGTTTTGAGAGTGGTGAAACATTTACACTGGTTTCTAGTTTCAGGGAAGTTTTCATTTTAAACACATTAAGAGTGCGTGGTAGATAAATAAACGCTGAAAACATCAATTGATTTCCACGGTTTTTTAAAGCCAATATGGATAAAATACTCAAAGACAATCCTGTATAATGTTATCTGACAACTTTATAAGTAAATATATATCCAGAATTACTAATAGGCCTACGTTACGCGTGATCTCTTGCGCCGCAGTTAAATGCACGAGGTTCCGGCGTCAGAGATTGTGCCTCAGAAGTTCGTAACACTGGAAACAATTTTGTTTGAAACGTTGGCTAAAACTTTTGTCTAGGATTGGTATTGTTTAACTCTCGCATATTGGCTTCAAGAAACCTACAGTTATAGATTAATTATGTACCACGCCCTCTTAAAGATGATTTCAAAATTACTGAAAGAAAAATTTAAGTAGTGCCGACATTATCTTCCTAAAAATTGAGGAATTGAACAATCCGTTACGACTTCAACTGCAGCTGCACATTTCTTAAATAGAAATGATTAGTGGTATTGTTTCGATATTCAAAATCACATATTAGTGAAGGGTGCATTTTGAAATTAGACTGAAAGAGGGAATAAGGTAAACAGTTTCGTGCCACGTTTTCCTGTCTCGTTGTCTAGTCGTGTATCATATGCCGGATATTGTATTAAAGTCCAATACGATAAATTAGAAGTAGTTTGTTGACCATTTGACAAATTGTGTGTACATATTTGTTAGAACCTTAATTTATTGCTGAATGGTGCTCTTTCAACAAGTAAACATATTTTTTAAGTCACCCTAAACCACTATCCTAGTTTGTTGTCATGTGTACAGTATTAGGGAGCTGATTAGTTGGAACTACTTATTCAAGTATATTAGTGGTATTTTTTATAGTATTACTCTTATAGGCATCTCGTTATGATACCTTTTAATTTCCTTCGTACTAAGTCGTGATGATCAGATTTTTTTATAGTAAGCGTGGTCGTCCCTTACGGATTCTATTTATTGCAAAGCGTCTTAGAAAACTCCTCTCTTCCTCTTAGTTTGTGTCTAGCGTTCCGGGTCAAAATAACGTCGTTTTCTTATTCGTTCGAATTTCTTCGGTTAGGATATCGAGAGGCCGAACTTTACAGCACAACTTCGCAAATTCCAGATAAATAAATCTACTATTGTAAATCTGACACTAATCCCTATAATTTCTAAAATAACACAATATTTAAATTTTAAGTACCCTTTTAAGTTAAACCTATTTCAATCGCTTACTCTATGAAGCAGTTGAAATTACTAAGGCAAGTTCGTATGTTACATAAGCTACAGTTCTAGCGTGTTAAATATTTACTGCAAAAAGTTTGAGTCTAGGTAATTAATTCGTTAGTTTTGCAGCTAATTCGGAAGCAAAACTGCAGTTATTAAAATAACAGTCGGTGTTACGAATACCACTAGTTCACAATTTATATTTTACAGAAGAGCCTATCGGGACACTTAGGTTTGACGACGACAGCACAATATACGGTTTTACATGGCCAGACAAAAATATCCCGGATTGAATCTACAAAATAATTTGCTATCGGATACATATCGTTCATTTAAAGCAGGAGTTTCATCAAATAAACCGTGGATTTTGGTTGGGTAAATGTTATTGTGTATGTTTTGTTGCATTGCCGACAAAATGTTTCGTAAGCTCGAATGATTGTCTGTGTTTCTTTGCCGCACACAAACGTGTGGTTGTTTGGCGCCACAAAGTCGTGTTCGTTGGACGAGCGAAGCGTTCACTGCGACCTGTTTCTCACCTCGCCGCGTCGGGCGGCGGCAGTCTTGCGATCGACGGCGAATGGCCCAGGAAGTGCTGATGGGTGGAGGGGGGATGTGGAGGTGCGCAAGCAGCACAATAAGCCCCGCAGTTTACACCGGGGGCAGTCAACAACAAACCAGTTGGCCGTCGGGTCAGGTGACGCGTGACGTAACCACCGCGCTGCAGTCAGTTCTTCGGCAGGCTCGCAAGGAAGCCCCTCACACACGCATACACACACGGTCTGCTTGTGTCCGGCCTCGAAGCTTGGTAGTGTTGCAAGTTGTCGTACCTGGTGGTCTACCGCTGTGCACGGAGAAACTGGGACGTGTGCTTTGCAAATGAGGGCATTTCGCAAAGTAGGACAGCAGAATGTCCTCGAGAGAAAGACTGGGCGGTGATTGGAGGTCTGTGAATTTAGCGGATTCAGTCTAAGGTCAGGTTGACTGACAAGAACTTACACACTTTTGTCACTTCTGTGGTAGGACAACGGCTGTTTCGACACGTCTCTGACGCAACTGGAACTAATTATTCGTGGGTATATTTTATCAAACTTTCAAAAATCTCAAAGGATAATCGATTTAGCGTGTGAGAAATCTAGGCTACCGCTAGATGAATCCGTGAAATTCTCGCACCTTTAGGTATGAATAGAGACTTAGAAATTTCGAGTTATTTTCTGACTGCGTAACTAAACTGCAAGCTGTTGTTTGCTCCCTCGACGTCTTTCTTACCTTACAATGTCGTGGCTTGACGCGGGAGAAACTCTTTTGGTCTACAAATAAAATTTCCACTGTAGAGTGCGCAGTCGCATGCAGAGCAGTCATATAAATGCCATCACATAATGGTCAGTGGCTAATGACTGGAGACAGGAAAAATTAGTTGGTTCACTGGCCTGTAGGCTAGCCTCCAAGAATATATATGTACGCAAGTAGACAACAGATGTTCATTGGCTGTTTGATGACGCAGTGGTATCAACCTTACTAGACCTGCGTTCAGTTGTAATTGTATTATTAGCTCGGCGCCTTCCACGAGATGTCAAATAAGTCAAGGTCCAATTGCGAAAGCAGCACGAACTTACAGTTGTTTGAAGTCTAGCCTTGTACCCAAAAGGAAACGCGGATTTTTCAGGTCTCTACTAATGACATCGAAGATTGTGTTCAAAGACATAGAGGTCCATGAGGTTTAGTTTGTTCCCAAACGATAACGCCAATTTTGCATGTATCTAGCTAATTATCTGGTAACTAGCACACACATTAACAAATATTTTGGAAAAAAAAACCTCCACTGTCTATTTTACAACAGATTCATTATCCAGTAATTCACACAAAACATCTATACACGTACGAAAACGACGGTACTTTCACAAGAAAGTACTCGGTGCCTAATATATAGAGACCTGAAAAATTCGCGCTTTCTTTTGGGCACAACTAGACTTCAAACCACTGTAAGTTCGTGCTGCTTTCGCAATTGGTAGAGCCACGATTTTATGGCGAGAAGATTTTGCAACAATTAGTTTAAATGTGTCATGTGCACATCTACAGCTCTGTTACATCGTCTGTGATTGGATGATTTTACTCTCACTTGCCTTGTCAAATTACAGACGTACGGAGTCACAATAATCTTACGCTGATTGGTGCAGTCAAATGAGAAACGTGCCTGAACAACGACACACTGCCAGTAATCATAAAGCAGAGCTACCGATGTGCACGAGAGACACTGAAACAAAGTGGGGCAAAAATCTTTTCGCGACAAAATCGTGGCCCTAGCAATTGGTCCTTGACTTATTTGACACCGCGTGGAAGGCGCCGAGTCAATAATAAAATAACAACTAAACGCAGGTCTAACAATGTTGTTACCACTGTGCCAGCGAGCAGCCAATGAACATTTGTTGTCTACTTGCGTTTACGTATTCTTGAAGGCTAGCCTACAGGCCAGTGAACACGCACATTTTTCCGGTCCGGACCATTTGGTATGGCTTTCGATTTTATATTGCTATCCTAAATCATTGTATGTGAATGTTGGGATGATTCGTTAATTCATGCCATAGCCGCTTCTCCCATCCCCCGTCAACCCTGTTCCGTCTTTAACGATCTCGCTATCGACCTTCATGTCACGAACATTTAGTGAAGCTAACATTTTGAAACTCTTATTTTGACTCAAGTCATACGTCACGCTGACAATACATTTTCTCACAAAGTTACGAAAACTAGCCTAGGATTACCTTTTTCATGCTCTTCTAATAAATGTGTGAATTTAAATATTGTTAATTTATATATTAACACCCGCCCGACCATCACGTCCACGAAAGTGAATACGCGTGACAAACAATTTTTTGACCAAACCATAGAGTAGCTAGGCATACAGAAACGAAATTGCATGGCATTGTCTTTGTTGTGAGCCTGCTCGGTCAGTTATTGTCTGCAAGAGACTCTGACATATATAGCCTACATTGTGCCTGATTTGGTCCGATCTCTTTCTGGCGTTTTATCCGCAGCTGCTGATTGGTGAATAACTTTTCGCAACATTGCTTTTCAGTGTCGCCATAACGCTGGCTCGTGCATCGAGAATTTTCCTCATGTGTAGGGACATGCAATATTCGCGTTATTTTCCGACAACAGATTAGACTGCAAGTTATCGTACATTCCTTCGATATATCTCCTGTGGGCTCACAATTCCGTGGTAAGCCGTGATGAGCGCTTCTGGCCAGTAATCAAAAGCTCAGTTTTAGAGTGACCAAATATGTTGTGGCTGCTACAAAATATTTTGTGGATATTTGCCTTGAAAAATTTATTTTGTAGTCACCACAAAAACATTTTGTAGACACCACTATAACATTATGGCCACCATAAAATTATTTTGTGATTACCACTAAATAATTTTGCCGGGAATACTTTCTACAAACTGTTTCTTTCAGTGCAATCGTCTATACAACGTGCACACACGCAAATAACATCACAAAAAGGCATGTGCATGATGAAATCACATACTGAGCTAAGGTAGATACGTACAAACATAGCCATCTTTAGTAGCAGGCCTCGGCCTTATACCTGGCAACCCTGTCAGGAATGGTCATTTTAACACTTCTTTCATTTCTCCAAAGGTAAGGTTAATTCTACTACAGATTGGAAAAAAAATGTTTTTTCTTGTGGGAGAGTTTGGCAAAGGATAAATTTCTGCCGCTAGTTTCGTAACAGTTGCTAAGGGACCAGATATATACGTATTTACGAAACCGTTATAAAAAAATAGTTTAAAAATGCTTGGAAATTATAGAAGTCATTTAATTTTAATTTAAAGTCAAAAGAAACCAATTTCGCGTTTAAATTATCAACTTAATGTAACTTAAAAATTCAGCAAAGCTCTGTGATTGGTCAGTTTCCACCCCTTATCGATACCACCGCTCAAGCTGCAGAAATTTTCTCTGTGCCAAACGTTTAAAATTGAACTTTCTAGCCTATAGTAGAATTAACCTTACCGAAGGCAATGGCCGTACCTGATTCGTTATTCTATCCTACATACCGGCGAATCAGGGGCAGCTATTGTCTTTGGCCAAACAAAAGAAGTGTTATAATGACCTTTCCTGGCAGGGTTTCCAGATCTAAGGCCACGATATTCTATTAAAGATGGCTATGGTACAGAGCAGTGAAGTCCAACCTGTAACCAGATAATATCGCGAATTTCGTAGGTCTCTAACTCATGTGTGTTCTCTTCCATAAACAGAGCACTGTCATACTACTAATAAATATAGTCACGGTAAAGTGAGCACTTTTAAAGTCTGTCAGTATGTGTTGTGGCTTCAGGCATAAACTTTTGAGCACATCGATATCTCTACACTGCGGGTTTTACTTCCAGTGATATATTAGCAAGTGGTAGAATCAGCTAGCTCTGTTAAAGATTTAGTAACGATTTCTTCACAGTTTATGTTGACTTGTAAGATTGACGAAAGTGAATTTTAAAATCGTATCCTTTTGGCGTTTTCACAAGCGACGTAAATGAAAAGATCCCATTGATTTTACATTGTATTTTTATTGTCAACCAAGTCACATACGCTGTATTGTAACGTAGTGTACAAAAATTTATCTGATGCAAAATCTTCAACATAAAATTTATTTTCCCAAAGGTGACGGCTGATGTTTCGTCTTAGTGCTACATTTGTCTGTGTGCTAGTACATACTTAACCACATCGAGTCAGTAAATATAGCAAACAGATTTTTTAACAACTTGAGACAGCATAAAAAATCTGGCAACGGAGGCCGGTAGGTTGTCGCAAGGGAGGGCTGCAGATTCTCATAACTCCTGATACACATACTGTAGACCAATGACTAGAGATCAAGAAATTCCGCGAATTAATTGGAGAAGACGTTAGATTTCCGATTCCTGTGCACTTTTATTACTGTCGTTATTGGGTCACAGTTATTGAAACCCTTACTTGACCTACAGACCTGCATTGAAATATTCACTGACTCCCGCGCTACACTGTCAAGTGTGCAGTTAGACACTCACTGGAGCAGCAGCCAATGAACAAGTAGCTGAGGACAGAGTGTACACAGGACTGTGGAGTCCAGCCTGCTGGTCGTTGAACCCGCGAAATATCCGGGTCTACCAATGGCCATGAAAGATCTGCTGGCTAGTGAACCTTGTATGACTACTCACGAATAAGCGGTCCATGCAGACCAGCGTGTCAGTTGCTCTAGGGTTGACTAGAGACGGGAAAAATTCGCGAGTTCACTGACCTGTAGGCTAGACTTCAAGAATCTCTGTGTATTCAAGCAGACAATAGCTGTCCGTTGGTGGCTCGCTGACACAGTGGAATGAGCCCGCAATTAGTCACATTGTTATTATTGGCTCGTCGACTTCAAGGACGTGTCAAATAAGTCTGTGAAATTAGCACGAACTTACAGTCTCTGGAATTATAGCTTGTGTCTGAAATAAAACGCGAATTTTTCAGGTCTCTAACAATAACACAACCTTGAACCCCTGCTGTCCTACCTGGCAACAACCACCGGCCGCTACTGAAGCCGGGAATTTCTGGTCGCCGCAAAAAACCCGGATGCAAAAGCAAGAAGGGAAGCGTGTGGCTTCATTTGAAAACAAGCTAGATTTGATACACTGCAAAAAATAGGTTTTTTTAGAAACTGGAATTTTTCGCGAATTCATTTCGGGACAATATAGAATCCGAAAACTTGTTTATACGTGTAGCTTTGCGGGTGTACTGTACGACGAATTATTAGACACGCCCTGTAAGACTTGAGAGCAAAACAAATCAACAACAAAACGATGGCCCAATCACAGACAGCCCAGTTGACTGTAACGTCAGTCAATGAAGAAAAGGAAAGTTGTTAATGGAACATAGGATCATGAATTCTAGCCTACCGGACGTTAAATATGTGAAATTTTCATATCTCTTGTTGATTTATCTCCCAAATGTAAGATAATATTTCGTAATGTAGCGAGGGAAACATTCGAACGTGGAATTGTTTCGCTTATGTGAGCGTGTCACAGCAAACGATAAACTGTGGTGATATCAGAGAGGTTGCTAACTGGTGAATTTTATCACATCGCATGCATAGGCGCACCGATTTTCATATTTACCCCTCTAGCAGTAATTAACATTGCACAACTCAAGCAACATCCTGTTTTCCTGTGTCATACGCTGAAATACTAACCCAGTGGTGAATTACCATACGCTATATAAGGGAATTAATTTATATACATAAATTAACTGGTCAGTCTTCCAAGGCTTGTGCCCACTCTCAAAAGACACGTTAAGACGTCCAATCACTGATTATGAAGCAGAATTGCAGAATAGCACTAAGTCACTGAAAAAAGCGGAGCAAAATTCTTTTGGCGAAAATTAGGGGTCCCTAGTAATTCATAATTTTTAAAAATTTTGCGTACTACGGCGTCTGTTTCCCGGCTGCATTTCACGAGAATATGTCACTCGATACCTGCAGTAGTCGCGGTGCGCACGCGTTACTAATAATTTGAAATACTTAGGTAACTATTTACGCCTCTAACTTCTTATCTTGGCCTCACATATAACTCAACTAGCGGTCGCTTTAAGGAATTCTCCTATACAGGTTAGGAAAACGATCGAATTTCATGAAGGAAATATTTCCGCTGAGGTTTGCGCATAGTAACGATATGTTTGCTCTATGCCCGTTCTACAGGGACACAGAAGCGTATACGTACTACAAAAACGTAAACGTAAGACTTTCCGAGTTAATTTTCCAATGGGACGAGCGTGGACACGGATACGCATGCGGAAACATAAGAGAGCCGGTCAACTCCCAACTATTGCATATCCATGCTTGCGCGTAGCCAATAACAATCGAGCATTTCGTATTTCGCCACCATTTAAGTGTATAACATATTTACACTTTGAGTTTTCACCGTTAGCTATTAAAACGCCTTCAAGCACTGTATTTACAATTATTATTTGTGTCTAAAAGACTATGGAACACTTTTGTAACGTACCACATTAAAAATTAAACGTATGAAAAAACAACGTAAAATATTAACAGAATTTTGTAGAGTGAAAATTATGTAGCTGTTAACATTTCAATTTTCATAGTAAACACCTGCATGGCCTGGCTGTACTGTTTATGACGTACAAAAAAAGAATTTACAAATGTAAATATATATATTTTTTTTTTCACTATGCCGGAAATTTACATGAGATGTACTTTTTGTTTCATAGGTTGCAAGTCTGTGCGGTTTCGCATGCGTTTTCATGCACTATAAAATAGAAAAATTGTTTCACTCCGTATGCTCGTTTCGTTTGCTTGTTACGCATTCGTTTTCATACGTTTCTGTGTCTTTGTATGTAGAACGGACCTTATAGAGAAAATGTTGGTCTTGGGTAAAGTTCAGTTTTGAAACCGAAGTTATCTCCATAAGTCTCAGCATAAAGTTGACCCCTTACCGCTACCAACGGCGAAAGTTGTACTTTGCCAAACTAATAACATTATCCTGTACCGATAGTAGAATTAACCTTAGTCGTGTTTCTCACGGTTACTTCACAGAGTTGTAAATGTTTCACTTCGCTCACAAATGTGAATCGTCGAACGGTCGCATTTCTAGTAAAACGCGCTTTCACAGTAGGTTTGACTTGATTTTATTTAGTGAGCTGGCATACTTTAGTTAGACTGCTATTTTACTGTGCTTTGTTCTGTCTCTGCACTGAAAAAAATACCTATTCAGTGTTCTCCCCTGCAAAAATTTAGAGCTGGGTGGTTTATGAAACCAGCCGGGTTGATCGTGGAATAAGCTTGATGGTGTTGATTGGACTGTCTGTTTCTTAACCGGGTGGTAAAGAAAACTAGCCGGGTGGGGCGCCCAGCAAAACTGGCCTGGGGAGAACACTGCCTATTAGTCACCACTAAATATTTTGTCATAATGGACCTTACCAAATTTTTTTGTAGTGACCACAAAAGTTTTTTTTGCTATTTCCAATAAAGTTTTGCAGTGACTACAAAAATGTTGTAACCACTACAAAATTATTTCGTGAGGTCTATATTGACAAAACATTTTGTAGCCACCACAAAACAGTTTTTTCTGTGTGTGGAATATTCAAGTATTAAAAGGCCATCTGTGATAAGTCGGGAAACTCGAGTCATTGAGCTGCATTTCTGTATAAGTGTCACTGCAGGTGGTTTTCAAATGTTGATAAGACAAGTACAATAGTGCACTTCTTACATACCAGTACCGTCAGTTTTGGTCGAAACACTTATACGAATGACTCAAGATAAATACTTTTAAAATGGAACGTAGACTAGTAAAACCGAATACAGTAGAGACTAATAACAGACAGCTCTATGCTAATAACAAAAATAAATATGCGAAAAATAATCTAGTGGCATGAGGTGGAACAATTGAATAAATTAATGTTATTACTTTTATTTTAACATAATTTTTCTCTTTTTATGTGTTTTGCGTACTACTGTTTCCATTTTAGTCATTTTTGTTTGACTGTAGCAACAAACAACTGTTATTCGTTAAGAAAATAAATTTTATCTGCACGTTGTTGTGTTGCGGCAGCGTAAATCTCTAATTAATAAAATGTAGTGTGCTGTTATCTGTTGGTTCTAGGTAGAAACGCAGTCAGTGTTCTCCTAGAATTTCACAAGCTGTCCGGTATTGGTTTATAATGTATTTGATCAAATTGACCATTACACATTCCTACAGCATTCTGCTTATGTTGTTACTCATACAGAGCACGCTGGCAAAATATGACGTTACTCTCGCGCTGTCTCGGCATATCAGCCGATTCTGTTGAGTTGCCTTCGTTCCCAAGCAGTGCACGTTTTCATTCTGCAGTGCAAAGTCTGGTGGTACAGTCCATTGATATCAAGATGTGTGTCGAACGTACGATTAATTTGCGTGTTTGTGCTTCTGAGTGTGTGGCATCTGACTGACTTGCAGCGAACAAACTGTTCTCTGTAAAAATAAAACGTTTCTTAAGAAAGAAACGTGACCATCCATCGTTACTGCACTCTCACTTAACCATATTGATGTTCTAATGAACGAGTTAAGTTCTTATTTACCTTTTGGAGTACGGAAAAATAAATATTTTTTTTTTTGTCTTGAAAACCATGACATATGAGTATGTTTTCTTGTCTTTTCAATTTTAATTTGCACAGTGAGCAATTTTTCCTTTACAAAGCAAAGAAAAAAGCTCCGAGCGTTATATGACTTAACTTGATTTTCAGTTTCATTGTTTGCAGAATGTAAGAGCGCATGCAAGCACAGTTATAAACTGCTTTACTGAAACAGCTTTAAAACATGTTTTATCTGTAGATAAATGAATACAATTTTGAAAATTTGCGGCAAACTGTATGAGTAAAGTGACAATGTTGAGCATTTAAGTTAAATAAATTTCATTAATGTATCCGTTAATATTAGGCCTATGTAATTGTTGCTACAGTATTTGTCAATACTGAATAACACAATATTTTTTCCTATTTTTATGTTTTTACTTATTTCCTGATGAGAGTAACAGAGATTAAAGAAAACTGTAGAAAATGTTAAGCAGACTATTTATAATTTTGTGCCACATTGTAAAAATCCAGACTGGCATATATACTCCAGCTGACTCGATGTTTCTATGTCTACACGTGTAATAATCAACAGGTTACAACGTATCATATTTGAATGCGACAGTAATCCCGTAAAACGTAGAAACTCAGTGCCAGTGATCATTCTGAAATAGTGTGAAGTAGCCTAATTGACTTTTTGAGTTTTTAACGAAAGTGAGGCTCGCTATACAAAAGATTCCATTACTAATTAAGAGAAAATAACAACAAAGGAACTGGTCAATCCAATTTTATTTGGCGTGAAATTGACGCGTTAGACCAGTAGGCATTCAGTAAGCATTACTGTTTACACTTCTCTCTCCTTTTTTTTATAGTTCGGATTCAAATTATAAAAGTGTATTTTGTGTTTTCTAAAAGCGGAAATTTTTTGGTTTGTTATTCACACAGTTTCATGTAACCGTAAAGGTACGTAATATAGTCTATTTATTACCGAGATGAGATCGCGTCAGTTTTAGAGATTCTTCCAGCGACTTTTCAGAATGACCTGTGGACGTCATCTTCCAGCAAATATGGCAGCAAAAGGACGTAACGAAACGTTGAAAAAACAAAAAAATGTAGCCTCACCCAGAAGCGTAGACAGTTATGACTGGCCACTAAATCTAATATCAAGATGAGTTCGGTTATTATAAACTAAGTTACTGTATCCTTACTTACGTAGATAAACTGTTACAGCAAAATATTTGAATCAGGAATTTTGTGGGACTAATGGTATGAAGTTCTAAATTAAAAACGACGCTTATTTATAGCCCTATCTAAATGTTCCAACTCAGTGTTGTTTTTCTGCTCTGGAAATATCATTTCAGAATTGTCATTCTGTTTAAATGGATTGAAGTGAAGAAATTTTGGTCAGCATTCAACATCTAAGCCTTTAGCGCTGGTGATGGATGACATGACGTGAATGTGGAGCGTCGCCGGAATGAAGGGGCGGGGAAGACGGGAGCCCTTCGAGAAAACCCGCCGACCAGCGGCATCGTCCGGCACGATTCGCACATGCGAAAATCTGGGGAATCGAACACGGATCGCCTGGGTGGAAGGCGAGTTATTTCTGTTTAACAGAGTACCGATGTAGTGTAAAAACATATAAATTTAAATAGAACTGCAGGACGTGTATTGCGACAATAGACGGCAATAAAATTGAAGATATTATTTTAATGTGTAACTATTATTCAGTTTTCCTGACTGAAATTTTTTTTCGTTTATTGCACGTGATATATATATATATATATATTTTTTTTTTTTTTTTTTTTTTTTTAAGTTAAATATGTCCAAACACGTTTTCAGATTGTCTGCCTTATCCTTTTTGTTTTGCTGTTTTTGTTCGTATTACGTCAAGATTTACACACCTAAAAAAGTACCGCGAAAAATCCCATTTCTGCATTTTCGGCCGCTAGCAAATATGCTTTAACGAGTAGTGGCGAGCCTGAAATGGGTATACACACGTGTAACGTCCTTTGAATGATGTCACTAAGCAGACATCACTCATGTGTGATGAGCAGTTTTCGAACAATCTGCTAGCGGCCGAAGTTCTGCAAACCGCTCGGTGGTCTGGGCAGACGGCCACGTTAACCTTAGTTAAAGATCTTATGTCCTTTGCTCTCTTCATATCTTTCCTTGTAAAACACAGCATTGACCTTTCCTTCTCTTGATATAAGTCCGCGTAATTACTGTCGCTCCCTCAAAATTAAACGACGTAACACCAGAGAAGAAATTAGCAGCAACGGTGGCCGTGCTGATGGTATACAACGCCTCTAGGCTGTGTCACGTTAAGAGAACCTCCATGTAGTATTTACATCAAACTGTTTCCATACTCGACGGTAACAGCATCGCTTCTATTCGCGGGGCGTCAAACAGGAGTGCAGTGTTTCCGTACTACTCTTTTTCCTATAGGACTTAAGGCGGCAACCCTACAATTTTATTTGTGGAAAGTTTATAGTAAAGTACAATGCATGCTTCCAACGTTGTGTATATTTGGAATCCGGGTGGTATATTTTCAGTCACAGCTGTCTAAAAAAGCTATTTTTAAAGCCATTTTGAGGAGCCCAAAAATGTTTCTAATAAGCGTGTTGCATTTTTAAAATGATAGAAGCCTAGTTCTAAACCGTGTGTACTTTTCGTGGATAAACATATTGTGAAAAAGTTTACCAGTTTCGCGTAGAAAAGAATACGCATTGCATGTCACAACATTGCCCATGTGTCAAGTGCATAAGCCTTTTAAAAACTAGTTGCCAAGACATTTTTAAACAGTATGCACAAATCTGAGGAAAAAATTTGAATTCGTTGCCGTACGCTTAAGGTACAGTAGAATGCATATACATTGTAAATACAAATACATAAATCAATAGCGAGTATTTCCGATGGTAATGTATGCTAAAAATGAATTATTTCTTCAATACATATATATATATATATATATATATATATATATATATATATATATATATATATATATAACGCAAAAAATTTATTGCGTAAGAGAAAGGAAGCCCGACAACTAGACAGAAGAATCGCTGGTGATGAAACTGCGTTATTTATAACCGATATTAGCATCTTCAGTTCCACTTACTTTATGAATTCAGGCGTTGCAAGCAAGTAATGTTTTGATTAGTTCTGTACTTCAGCTTGCCCAACTCTTGTTTCGTTACAACAGCTGTCGGTTATCTATAAAAGATAGATAACACAAATCTTAAGCCTGGTACACACTATCCAGAATTCCGTAATAGATTCAGTACAAGTAGCGCTGCGACGGTGTGAACGGGTACTATGCTCCTTTCAGTCAGAATCAGGCGCGCCGGAGCGAAATTTTAAGTTGGCAAGGGGGGGGGGGGACAGACTCATGTATGTTGCGAATTTACACGTACCCAAAAAAAACCGGTGGTTCCAGGGGTCCTCTCTCCAAAAAGTTTGAATTTTAAGGTACAAAATGGTGCAGTTTATATGTTTTTTAACATAAATATTGAGTATAGAGCAGCCATAATCACATCGAAAAAAAAATTTCAAATAAAGTTACAAATTTATTACATATTCCCTCAAATGTGTATGAGGGGGGGGGGGGAGGAAACCGTCCCTGCTGTCCCGGCAGGTCTGGCGCCACTAGCCAGAATTCTGTACTTCATTTGACAGCTAGAATCCGTCCTATTTTTCATCTTAGTGTATGTTTACGCGCATGCGCAATGCACAGTTTCACCCAGCGCGCATGTGAAGTATTGTTTGATTAGAAACAAAAATTCTTGTTTCTTACTGAACACACGATCGTCGGATCTTTCAAAACTAAAATAATACAACACAACAATACACGCGAGTCTTGTATGTGAAATAGTTTTCGGGAATTGTACAGTTATTATTGATGGTATGTACTAACCAACGTCACAAATATAATATTTTTTCCCCATTGTGAATCAAAAGTTAACAGTGATAGTGTGTACAAACATAGCAGTTTTAGCTGCAGAATTCTTTTGTTAAAGCTCAATCGTCGTTCATAACAGACTTCAGTAAGGGAGTGAGAAGAGAACCCGGTAATTTTCGCGAAAAGAATTTTGCAACACTTTGTTTCAGTGCCTTACGTGCGCACCTGCATCTCTGCTTTGTGGTCAGTGATTGGATGCCGTAACACCCAGCGTCTGGAGGTTAAACCAGAAATCACAGACGTGATGTGTCGCTGTTATCCGTGTACTGATTGGCGCAGTCAAATGAACAACGACTCTGCACAAAAACACTCTGTCAATAGCTCTATGAAGTTGAACTGCAGGTGTGCACGTAAGACACTGAAACAAAGTGGGGCAAAAATCTTTTCGCGAAAACTACAGGGCCCTAAGGATAGTGTATACCGAGCATTACGAATCAGAGGAGAAACTTGACGGCACTGGACAGTGAGCTTCGCTTTGTAGGCGATGACGTAGACAGCGACTGAAGATGTTCGGTTACAGTGTAGTGTAAGGCGGGACGCCGAGATGAAACAACTGTTTGATGCGTGACGAGTACGACGACCGGGCGGCTATATGGAGGAGTTCGTTGGAGAAGGGGGTGGGGGGTACGAAATGAGGGCGAGAGTGTGAACGAGCTCGGTAACTATTCTACAGCCTGGAGGCTGGCTAGGCCACCCGCACAGTGGAATGCGGGGGCTGAGCGGTGGCAAGTTGCGCGATCAGTCCCCTCCTCGCTGGAACAGACAGCGGCAACATGGCTGTGCCGTCTGATGGAAGGGGTGGTTGGTGAGAGGGGGAAGGGACAGGGGCCTTGACTCGGCATGACCGCAGCTCCTTGGAAACAGTGAGCAGCAGCAGGGAGGGGATGTGGCAGCAAATGGTCACGAGGGCGGAGGGGAGAGAGGGACTCGGTCCATCTTCTTTATCTCCTGCCCTGCAAGCCGTCTCCCTGGCCGCGCTGGATCAGACATATACTAACCCACGTAGACTGCGAGGGCTGTGGATGGTGGACGGACTTAGTGGAAGGAAATAAGCCCATACCTTTAGCCGCCTACCTGGGTAGCGTTCTAAAACGTTACGCCGCTGTTCTCCGTTCACTCTTAGTTGAGTTTTAGGATAAACAAAGCAAATTATAAACAAACATGTTCATTGGCTGCCAACCGCCGTGCACTGTGATCTGGCATAAGAAATAGATCTTTGTTATCTGTCGTGTACATATACGTTTACCACTCCATCACTTAATGAGAGAGTTTTATTAACAAATATATAAAATATCCAGAAGTTGCAAACACAATCTACGGCGTGATATGTTTATTACTATAATTTTGGTTAACGGACGACACGTCCGTACAGTTGATTCACGAATTATTTAACGACTGACGTACCGTTAAACGTTCGATTTTCTTGATACACTTGCCAGTATTGAGAGATGTACGATACTCTGAAAATACCAAAAGTTTAGTCCAATAATAGTTACCACCGTAACAATAAATCAGAAATATCACAATAAGATATAATGTTTTATTTTTTTTTCGAAGTATTTTTGGGCATTAACGTGTTACTGTTTTAGCTACTACATTTGCCGTTCCAGTTCTTCCGAACCAAAATTCCTTGATCTATTTCATTCCGTCCTCGCGTCGGTTTATATTTACATCGCTTGCGGATTAGGTTATGAGACGCTTCACGTGAACAATGAAAATTTCTTGCATGGTTTCCGAAACGTCATATTTCTTCATTACTAAACAAACTGCGGTGATGTTTATAAGGCAAGAATAAAAATCTCGCATAACATTCTTTACAATAAAAAAAAAAAAGGAATATGTGTCGTGAATTATCGACAGATTGTTTGGTGATTTATAAAATGTAATTTTTCCAAAACTAAGTACAAAATAATCCAGGAGGACTTTACAGTAAGTTTAATCACTAATTTTGTTGATTACAACTTTTTTTCTGCATGTTGTAGTACCAACGTTTTGTTATGTTAGTACCAGAATATTTGAATATGATTGTTAGTCATGGCTTGATAATTACGATTTAATTTTGAAATATACAATAATTGCCATTATGTCAATATTTTAATCAAGTTTTTATGTAATGTTTGTTTCCGTATGTCGACAACATGTACGAAATTTTCACGCAAAATTGTTTCAATATATAGGGCGTTGTTGTTTCCGATGATACCGACTGTACACAGTTTTGTCGCTTGGAAATAGTACGTCGGCGCGCTGCACAAATTGAGCCAATTAGAATGTAGCGAAGTGCAATGATATTACGTTATTTGTTTACTTCAGAACTCAACTTAGAGTGAACGAAGAATAATAAACTTCACTCTGATAACGTTCGAAAACACTGGGAGGGTGTCCCAAAACTTCAAAGTGACAGTGCTCCTCCAAGCATTTTTGTGAGAGCAAAATATTTACCAATGACATTTCTGCGTGTAACCAAAATTAAACTATGTACAATCTTAGCGCTAAATATTAAAAACTGATGAAGATTTGATTTAATATTTTCATGGTTACATATTCATGTAAAGAGAATTCATGAATAAACGAACAATGTTTGGATAAGTAACTGTGTTACGGTTTCGGCGATAGGTTCGTGAATGAATTTCAAATATGTATTTCTGAAAATGTTTTGTTATCGAAATATTCACTTCTGCGGTAATTTGACAGCTCGTTTTTGAATATATCTTTGCCACTAATATTCTGCAAAATAACGGATAAAGTCGGCAGTTGTGTAGGTTTTGTTAGCAGTGACATTTTACAAACACGTGCTCCACATCTGACGTTTATATCACATTGGGGGTTAAATTGTAGGCTACAAAATAAATAAATCAATAAACATAGATCACTCCTATCTAGTTTAGTTTATTTACTCGATCGTCGTTATGAGCATGCATTTACTTTTGTTTTACTTTGGATTTTACTTTAAATTTCTTTACTCTGTTTTTGAAGTATCGTTTTGGGACACACTGTCCCTTGTTGTATGTATATGAAATGTAGTTTTTAAGAACGTTATCTTGCGACAGTTAAATATTTTAGTAATTCTGGAACAAAGCAAATAAGACGAAGGATAGAGATTTAATGTACAGGCTTGCCCTTTTTGACGAAACTACCAGACATAATATTTTTACAAAATGCACACTGGATTGCTGGTCGCATTACAATTTCGCGAGTGTTTTTTTAAATACAAAATTGTAGTTTTAAAAAAGCACATTGTGAAAATTTATTGTAGTACTATCAACGTAAGACATCTGTGCCTTTGAACTGATTCGTAATTTTTTGAATAAAAAATTCCTGTCGGCGTGTATTATTTTATCCCCCCCCCCCCCAATTAATTTCACGTAAAACATATCATAATTTTATTGCCTTTGAAATTGTGTTATAAATACCTGAAATTCTGTGCCGTTTACTTTTGACGGCTGATAACGTTTATGTGGCCGCCAGGTTGGAAGCTACCTGTGCAAAAATTCTGGGCAACCAGGGCAGTGTTATGCAGATGTCTGCACGAGTGCAGGATATTCTCGCGTCAGCAGTATACTGCGGTTATAACAGCTATATTGCACGTAACGAGACAAACGTTCACTATGGCTTCCCGCATTCCCACTAGTGCCGTACACGCAGTACTTTTTCTCCCGTCTGCCTGCGTGGTGTTCTAGAACGTTGCTCTGCGAGTAAATTTAACTGTCCCAAAATCTGTGGGTCAAAGGCGTCCCACAACTGCTAAATGAGTCAGAATATCCGGTCAGAATCACATTTTACCGACGTTAACGTAGATCAGATTTCGCGTCGTTAATGAATCAAATATAAAGAGAGGTTTAATTAAATTCTCGAAAATATAAAAATTGTGTAGGCTGTATTCTCTCTCATCACGAATGTTAAAATCAAGGTAACAAAATTCGCGTTTCTAATGTATTGCGTTTGTTAGTTATTTCATTGATGAGTGCTATGTGATAGATTGTAGTTAGGGAGGAAATATAAGGAGTCGTCATGTATTATCGTCTGAAACAGCTCAACCACGCATTGACCGTTAAATTGGTCACTGCACAGTAAAATATGTCTACCAGGTTGTGAAATTTGCGTATCATTGTATAAGTAGATATAAACGTTTGCAATTTCAAAAGAACACCACTTGTATATCTTAAATGTGTTTGTTGGCATGTGAGAATAGTACATGTGTAGAATGCGAAAAACCATTCTTTGCTCCTTAAAATGATTAGGCTATTTGAACGGCTGACGGTGTCTAGCTAATTGTGTGTATATGTATATATATATATATATATATATATATATATATATATATATATACATGTATATATACACATACACATTAGCAGTGTAAGCTTTCGAAAGTGTTGGTTGTTGTTACTAACATAAAAAAAAGTGTGGCTGTGGAACCGCCCTCCACTGTTCTGTGTGGGTCAGCGAAGTAGTCACACGAGCAGCCCCGAAGACGCCCGAGCTCTTCACCGACCGATCAGTCAGCGGATATCGAGGGCGCGGAAAGGGAGCGATAAATTAAGAACCCTTAACGGAAGATCCGGGGATCTGCGGCATCACAGGCTGCGTCCTTCATTCGCAGCCGTCAGACAACTGTGTAGCGTTGTCAACTTAGTTGTTTTCCATCTAAATACGGTCATTTTGAATGGCAGTTTATTTGATAAAATTGACATTTCTATGTACTTGTCAGTGGCAGGAAGATAGCAATATTGTAAAGGTTCTAGAGCAAAGATGTCTGAACTTATTGCACATATTTTTTAAGTGGCAGATGAGACGTATTATTTTAATTGGAACTTTGCAAAGGATCTGGTTAGGTTTTATAGTTAAACTGTTAGTTCCCAATTTAATATAAAATTGTTGTAGATATTTATTTTTAATGCGTCCCAAATCATTTTGCTATACTTCTGTTTGTCATTTAGGCCTTTGAAAAAAAATTTGGGCCATAGGGCAGCCTTTGCGTAAGTCGTTTACGAAAAGTCAACCGGATAGAGTAAAAATGTTACCCAGGTTGTTTTAAAAGTGATCCAAGTAATGTTTAATAATGTCGAAATAGTAAACGAAAACTACAATAGAGTAATACTGAACGCACTTTGTGCAAAACATTAATTTCTTGCGAGAAAATTTTAGGTACTGGAGTTTGAGAGTTACATTTTAATGAAATCTTACGGCGAATTAAATTTTTTAATGCAGTACTATTCAATACGACGTATTTTAATTTTATCCAGTTGTTTGTTCTGGAGCGCACAGTAACGTATACAAACTATGTTGCTGTCGTCGCGTTGAGTAAAATATTTTGCAACTTTATAATATACATTGCTTAGAAGCAAACAGCCTATGGTTAGAGACACTGGATAGTCGCGAAAATACTAAAAGTCAGCGTAGTCTCCATTATATATTTACATTGTTATTAATTAATGATTTGATTAGAGATGATGGTTTATCACGGGAAAACTTGACTGTTTGCTGGGTTTCAATGCACGTTCAGCTTACCAGAAGATTACTAGCGTTCGCTTGTATGTGGATCTGTTGTCCTATTTGACTGAGCCAATAATAATCCCTAGGGACCTGAAATATTCGCGTTTTTTTTTTTTTGGCACAAACTAAAATCCCAGCCACTATAAGTTCGTGTCACTTTCGCAATTGGTCAATGACTTATTTAGCACCTCGTGTAAGTCGCAGAGCCAATAATAAAATGTAACGAAATGCAGGCCCATATAACTGTATCAGCGAGCAACTAATGATCAGCTTCTGTTTGCTTGAGTGCACATATATTCTTGTAGTCTAACTCACTTATCAGTGAATGCGCGAATTTTTCCGGTCTCTAATAATCCCGCTAATGTTATTCGTCTCATCTCTATGGATGATTTGTGGCACGCCTTGGGACGAAACACACTCGTTCTGTGTTAAAACTGCGTGCAGTTAAAATGGGCCTGTTGAGGAGAGAAACAATGCTTCAAATAAACGATTATTCAGTGTTACACACAGCACGTTGGAGCCCAGCAAACAGCCAGCTTTTGCCGCAATTATCTAGTGTCTCTACCCATGTTTAACCTCTAGCGACCGAACATAGGTCAGTTGACAGTAATGGAGCTTAAGAGTGTTCAACTGGGGAATAATCGGTAACTTATTTTTTTATGAAATAGTGTCAGTTTTGTAGATGTTACTTGGGAGTAAATTTTCCTCTTACAAAAAAAATAACTCAACAAGTTTTCCCATAATGGTACACCGAGCAAAATTGGTACGTTTTTCGTTCTTATAAGCCGCAAAACCAATTAACATAATGAAATAAAAAATTCGCACTGAAAGTACGTGTCACGAGCTACTGCTTGACGTGTTTTAAAATATATAGCAAAATATGTTTGTATTTTAAAAACGTTTCTGAAATTTTGAATTTTTTGCTTCTTTTATTGATTTTTTTAAATAAAAATATATTTGAAAATGAATTTAAAACATCTCAATCAGTGGCCCAATGACTAGAGGTACGTCAATTTCGCGGATTCACCTGGCAGCAGCCTAGACTTGTCAGTCCTGTACACCCACTGGCCACAGTCGATTATCTATTGACTTATAACCGTACAAGCAGGTAGCAATAGCACTTCGCATTATTTCCTTACTTACTAATGGCTTGCAGTAGTCAAACGCGTTTCGTAACAGCCGCCAGCAAACCACAGACATGACAATGAAGTATACGTAATTGGCGTTCAACCTGACCTGGAATGTATCTGCGAAATTTACGTACCTATACCCAATGACTAGAGACATGCAAAATTCGCGTTATTATTTCGTAGCAGACTAAACTTCACTTTCCTATACACAACAGAGCATAATCAGCGATTTAATTGGCCACGAACTTGTATATATCGTCATTTACGTGCGCTACGTCTTTACAGAGATTGGCCTCTCTATCGTGCAAACTTTCTCCGCGGCAAGTCACGACAGTATCGGCCAGCGGGAGACGTCGAACTAGGCTATAGTCACGTGGAGTCTATTCAGTTGTCAGAAAATAACGCGAATTTTGCATGTCTCTACCAATGACACATAGTTTCAATGTGAATTTTTTTATATCTTATTATGAACATTGGTTTATGCTGCTTATAAGAACGAAAAACATGCAAATTTTGAATTTGAAATGCTATTATGGGAAACCTGGCAAAGGAATTTTTTTGTAATAGGAAAACGTACTCCCGTGTAACGTTTACAAAATTAACATCACCTATTTAATACAAATATAAAATAACTATTTTTCCTCAATAGGGCGTCCTTAAGGTTGTTCAAGTGGGGAAAAAACATAATTTTATATTTGTATGAAATAGTGTTAGTTTTGTACACATTATTTGAGAGTATATATACCTCTAACGGAAAAAAATTAGCTCATCTAGTTTTCCCGTAATGGCACTTCAAAGTCAAAATTTGCGTATTTTTACTTCATACAAAACTTGAAAACCAGTTAACATAATGAAATGAAAAAAATCATACCAAAACTACGCGTTACTGTCTATGGCCTGTAGCATTTAAAACCCGTTACAAAAAATG
>PNEQ01068298.1:0-36779 GCA_003012365.1 Medauroidea extradentata | reverse complement strand
ACAATATATACTTAAGTTGTACACACATTTTCAAAATTTCAAATTTCAAAATTTTTTGGAATGTATAGCATCAGAAAAATTGCCCCATTATAAAGAAGTTTGTGATTTTAGGTAATTACGAATGATTAATGGAGTCCTCGCAAATAATTAGAAAAGTGAAAGTCCTCACTGGATACCTTAAACACGTATGTGTGTGTGTATGTGTGTGATATTCCGCAATGTCTAAGTTAACCTTGCATGTCATCAGTACGTGGATAACACAGAATTAAACATTTCGTGTTTGCCTAATGACCTACTCTCTACAATAGAAAAAATTAATGAAGACCTAGAAAGAATTTAAAAAAAGGTGTGGTGAAAACACCCTTAACGTTAACATGAGCAAAAGTGCTTACATAAAAATTAGAACACCACAAACCATTAAAAAAATCCCCGGTACATCCATTAATTCAAATCAATGGGTAGATTATCCCAGAGGTCTAAACGTTAAAAAGTCTGGGCGTCCAATTTGATCAGAATCTTAACTGGGTAAAGCATATTTCATGGTTTTTGTAAACAGGATACTATCGGCTCAAATATCACTATAAATTCAAACATCCTCCCAACATGCTTAAAACTGAAAGTCTGCTATCTCATGGACTTATCCACTTTTAACTATTGCGCAGGTTTGTTTATTGGATTAGAAAATTTACTAAAATATAAAATACAAAAATTGCAGAATGAATGTCTTCGATATACGTACAAATTAAAGAGACGTGAACACATACGGAATATTTAAAACTTTCTGGCTGGTACAATACGGAAAAAAAGACGAGTGATAACGTGGTGAATGACCTGCCGTATGAAGAAAGATTTAATCTGAGCAAACTCAATGCCACTTTAAGAAAATAAGAATTGTACTTATCTCAACTTAGATGTAACTGCTAAATAGAAAGATGAATGCTGCATACAAAATTGTTGATAACAAAATATCACTGATGTCACACATATTTTGAAAAATCTTGTATTTGTAAATATCTTCAGGTTTTGGTAATTCAATGTTTTTTTTTCTGTACTCTTGTAATAAATAACTTCAGGGTCAATTATATAACTTCGGAATATAGTAGGCTAAAGGTCAACTCTGTATTTAGATGACATAAACCTATTGAAACTGTTGCAATGTTAATACTTGCAATGCATGTATTTGTAATTTTTTTTGTTTAGGTAATTCAATTATTTTCCTTAAGGCAATTTATGTTAAGGCAGTTAACTTTAAGGCAAATGTTATCACTTGATCTTTTTTTTTGTATTTCTTTCTTTACAAATGTAAATTATTTGATGCAATGTAACACGTATTTGTTGCAAACGGGCCCATGGCTGAACTATATGTCGGTAAAGAAATGAAATAAATTAGTTAAATGTATTTCAGAATCTCGTCGGTGAAATTTTTTGTGGCTTGATCAATGCATATATATCACATACATAATTATGTATGTGTATGCATGCACGTATTCATACACCCACAGAATTACCATAATTTACTTTAATGTCTGTAAACAGAGACCTCCCTTTAGGACGAAGGCGGCCTTAAATAAAAAAAAGTTTATCTTAATTACAATGAAAGGATCTCCCTTAATCAATCATTGATGAAGGCAACATTAAATTTAATAAAAGGAAGCGGAAATAATTAAGAAAATATAAATATAGCCTTTTAACTTCCTAAATAAGATGGCTGACGACTGTCTAAAAAACAGACTTTAATTAATCGCAACAACTAACTGAAGTACAATCGGAATGTATGCTGTGTGTAACGCATATTTATTATCAGTGTCGAAAAATTTTCACTACATATTTTAACCTCTGAAATGTTGATGTGGTAGTTTCATGTGTAAAAAAAACAGCTTAGCTGCATGCTTGCACAATGGAGTACGACGTGCCGAGGTTATGCGACGAAGATCATTTGGATTTAACAGAATGTGTCGAAAATTATGAAGAACGAAATGTTTTGGCATTTTTGCGATGGCCGAAATCCGTGCAAATACTTGGAGTATATGAAACGTTTTCGTTTCACGAAGGAGACCGTGTTGGGAATAATAGTACCTTTCATTGCTGCCGATAACGGTGCTAGTGACACCACTCATGAAGGTTGTAATCATGTTGCGATTTTATGGCAGCAATAGTTTCCAGGTGGGTACAATGCAGGCTAGGGTACAGTTTTATTTGGTTTTCATGTGTTTAGTGGAAGCAAGATGGTACTAACCCCTAAGTTCAGTCATCGTCAGGAAATAAAATAAAAAATAAAATATGTTTTGTACTTTGCATTGTCAAAAGTAACATCAGTAATTTTTAACAGTTTGGAGGGCATTTAAACGCACATGTCTTATTGAATTTCAACAGTTTTGGTTTAAAAAAACATAATATATAAATATTATAGTAGGCTGCGTACAGACAGTACATTTGGTATAAAGACTGATTTTTTTACTGTTAGCAAAAATATTAAAAGAACGTAAGAAGTAGTCCAATATAAAAACAATATACTAGGTTGGGTTATTTTAGATTATGTTAGATTATTTGGATAGCCTAACCTATACTTAATATATACAGTCATACGAATTGGTTACAAAACTGTATAACTTGTCATGTGTAAATAGGTTAATGTAAAACTATAATGAAAACATACTTTGTTACAGAATGTTTGTGGTGACCTAAGCAGCATTAACAAGGCAAGAGTGAGCTGGATTGTAAGGGTAAGGACAATAAAATACACGTTGCATAAAGTACAACTAACAGATTTAAAGTTCAGTAGTATTCTACAAGTACTGACTTTCATAACAACCCCTCGCAGTTTGTGCATGTTCCTGGCAACAACTGCAAGAAAATTATGGGCAGTTCTACATGACTGGCGGGTTTCCTGGTGTAGTAGGGTGCATTGATTGCACCCACATTGGCATTAGGAGCTAAGGTGGTGAATTTGCAGATTTTTACAGGAATACGAACATATATATGTATCTTAATGTTCAGGTATATTTGTTGATATGTTCACCAGATAATAGTATTAATTAAACATATGTATGTGCAATTCTTACTAGATACAAAAATGTTAATGCTAATGTAAGTGAATTACTTGAAAAATGCTATGGCAAAATGTCCCTGGCAACGCAATCACAGTTATGTTCAGTAAAAATAAATAGATTTAATTTTTAGGTTGTTACAGGTTCAAACTTACAGATCCTGGACATTGTGACTAGGTGGCCAGGCAGTACTTACGATTCCAGGAATTTCAGTAATAGCAGAGTGATGGCTCGTTTCGAGAATCACACTCTGCCTGGAATACTGCTTGGAGACAATGACTACCCTCAGCTGCCATTTCTCTTCACTCCATTGCTGGCCCCAACAAGGACCAGGAACATAGTGGAAAGGCTGTTAGGGGTGAGGAAGCGACGGTTGTCATGCTTGGGTCATGGACTACGAACAAGCCTCCACACAACCACCAGGGTCATCGCTGCATGTGCTGTGTTGCACAACATTGTGTTTGCTCGTGGAGAACCACTACCACCTCCTCCAGCTGACGAGGTTTAGTTCATGCCTCTTGTTTATGTGGAAAATGCTGCACATCGGAATAATCGTGGATCTGATGCATGAAACGTATTCATTCAGAGAAATTTCAACTGAGCGATGCTCATTTTTTCACGTTAACTATTAATGTTTGAGAGTACAAACATCTCGTAAAGTTGTTCTGACAGTTCATCATTATTTGCTTAAAAGTTACATGGTATAAATATGCCTCCTACGAAACTCTCCATGTAAAAAAAATTGGTAAAACAATGTGTACTGTACCTCCAGATATTTTAGATATCTAAGGTGATGAGGAAACTGGCACAGAATGAATCAACATAATCAAGCAAGTTCATTTATTTTTATATTATCATTATCAAATGTGCATGACGACGAACACTAACAAGATGATGTTCTTTACACAGAAACGACTTCTAAAATTTAACACTTGGTTGCAAATTACATCGCCAATATTATTTTTATTTTTATAACATAAATGAGTCAAGCTAAGTGGACACACAATAGAACATTACACTAAAAATAATTTTAATAATATTTCTTAGCATTATTGAGAAAATTGTGTGTAAAAGTACAGTACATAACAATACAAGCAAAGCATAATGCACATACTTACAATGAAGTTGACAATTTGAATTAAAGAATTTTTACAGTCCACAAAAGGAGGTTTGTATGTATTGTTTAAAAGATTGGAAAGTACTTTAATTACTTCAATGCTGTAAATGTTCATGAATTTTATAGTATTCAAGTGCAATGACGAGCATACAGTAACCCCACAAGCATTCTAACACAAACATACATACACACACTTTATTCACGAGGTAACCCCCCCCCCCCCGCCATACTACCTCTCAAAACACACACACACACTAATTGTTTTTATTATTTAATTTGAAGTTAAAAATATAATAACAATAATATCGTATTTGCAATTGGGCAGCTACTGAAACCACGTTAATCACCTACCAAACATCTCATTAACATTCCAATTCAATCCCCTTCACTATTACCAACTCCACCGAAAATAAATTTCACTCCCTTACCGACCTTCTAAGCATAGGCTATGTACACTGCTGTGTTCTGCTCATCACCTGAATCTACTCACTATTATTCCCTTCTCCTCAATAATATGCCCAACTAACTTACCCCAGCCTTCATAGCCATTCACCATCGTGTACATCATGACCAGCTTTTCCACTCTTCTCGTTTACTTCAACCAATTCCATTCCAATTCCTTCAACATCACTGAAGGCCAAAAGTTCCCTTTGTACCTACCAGCCTACCATTGCCTTTTCCATTTATCCATTATACACTTCTCAAATTCCACATAAGGGTCCCTTTCTGCTGCTGCAGTACTGTAACATTAGTCATACCATTGTAATATGCGCCTTCTCCCTCACTGCACTACTCATTCCCTTCAATACCTTTCCCAACATAGCTAGAGCCCTTCTCTCTTTAGGTATCACTCTCTCCACCTTCTTTATTCACCGCAAGTCATTCTGCAACAGAATCTCTAGGTCCCTGTATTTTGAAGCTTTCTCCATCACCTGCCCTTACAAAACTGTACACGTCCGTACTCCTAACCTTCTTTCTCGTAAACCTAACAATCTTTGTCTTTCTTATATTTCCATGTTGATATCGGAAGTCCACGTGTGAGTAGTTGATTACATAAATCAGTATCAACAATAATATCATTTTTTTGACAATATCCACAGTATCCACTGTCTACACAACTCTTGGAAGACCTGGCTGGTGTGGTTTATCTGCAATTGAAATCCTCAACTATAAACGTTAATTTGTGATAATATATCATTGTATTTTATTTAATACTGCAAGTGTTATTATTTAATTCACCTGGTGTCTAACGTGTTCTAATTGCTCTGCACTTGGAAATATGACACCCATAACATTTCTTGAAATAGTCTGTCTGCTCATGGAATGTATGTAAAATCATTGTTAATTGAGAAGTTAGAATTAAGGCGTTCTAATATATGTCCATGTTTTCTATAATGGTGAATGGCATGGAATTGGGGACAAGATAAGGTTATTTGCCGAATATTGTGTGTTGTAGTCTACACAGTCAGGCAATGAGAACAACCTGCAGGCAGATGATATCGACTATGGTTGTAGGCTATGTTCGAAACTATGAAATTGAAATTTATAAGGAAGAGATGAGCAGGAAGAAGTATTTATATGTGGGATGGACAACAGATAAAGGAAGCAAAAGAATATACAAGTACCTAGGAGTGGTGCTGCAGGGTGGCTTCATGTGGAGAAAACTGCATAGACAAGAGTATTCGGAATGTTAGGAGGGATGCCAAAACGAATTAGCTGTGAGGTGAAGGAAAATGCATATTTCACAAAAATTCGGCCAGTGTTAGAGTATGCAGCAGCAGAATGAGACAAACATGTAAAATTGAAGGGCTGTGAGATGGGAAGTAAGTGGAAAAGCCAACTTGAACTGGAGAGTGAGAAGGAAAAATTTGTTTGGTTGTGCAGGATGGTAAATGGTGAAGGAGGATGGGGAAGATTAGGTTTCTAGCTAACTCAATGACGGTACAAGGGGAGAAGAAACAGCAGTGAGAAGATTCAGAAGGCATAGAAAAGAACAGAGCGGGGTAGGCAGTCAATGCCTGTTAGGTCTGTGAGAAAGTGGAATGTTTTGCAGGAATTTTTTGACTAAGGGTTATTTGGAGCTTCAGTAAGGGTTTGAAAAGTGATTGACGGAGAGAGGACCATATTAGCCAACACGTGGTAGCCAAATTGAGAGTGCTGTGTGCCTTATTATACAGTATGTCATTATAATAAGAAGAGCTGTATAGTATTGCGACAAAGCTGAAAATAGAGATTTTTAGGAATTTTTTTTTATGATGCAGCCTGTTTTCTGACAAGTTTCTTTTATTTCATTGTTTATTCCCATGATGGGAGTGAGTACAGTTGTGTTTTTGTGTTTAATGTGTTAAAGTATGTAGGTTTTTCACAGATATTTTAGGCGTAGTTCTGTATAAGTAATTTGTCTGTGTTTCTCGATAACTCGGGCCACAGCCGAACGCTCGGCAGACGGGTGCAGTCACGGGACAGCCAGATGGTTTGCACACAGGATGACGTGCGCACATTCCTGCATTTTCCGGTCGCTTTCCATGGCGTGCATTCCTTGTGTCCTGGAGTGTTTTGCTTCGTGTTCCTGAGTTGTTTAGAAACGTTTTTAAAATTCTACGTAGTTTGTTTTGTGAGCAGTTTTATTGCTTTGCGTCGCTACACATCTGTAGGAGGAGGGGTTGGAGACAGTCGACCCCAGCAGTTTAGTTTGCAGGCGTGTGAGGGGGGCGAGGGAGGAGCTGAGGAAGGTAGAATGTGCTGTGCGTTGATTGGCCGCCAGCGATCAAGCGATGCACGCTCACGAGAGAATAGGAGAGTAAGTGAGAGAACAGAAGCGAGAGAGCAGAAGCCGAAGTTTAGGAGGAAAAGGCGACTGTCGAGTGGACAGGGACAGTTGTGCAGCTGGGCTCGTGAACAGACGTTCTCTGCCGGAGGAGCAGAGTGAGCTACAATTATGGAAGGTTAGTAATCAATATTTTAGTTTTTTTTTGTTCTCTCTCTCTCTCTCGGGTAGGGGTGATTTCTCCCAGACTAGCTGGAGGAAATGCCCGACCTGTTTTTTTCTTGTTTCGATTCTTAAGTAGTCTGTAGTCTTTAAGTCGTGGCAGTCGTGAATTAGGAGTCAACACAGACGGGCAGCTGCAGCCAACCTGCCAGAAACTAACAGTGTAGGCGAGCCATTATAGCCCGAGGTATTTTTATTTCTGCTACCTTCCAGGTAGCTGGCACTTCTTTCTTTGTAGTTCACTCTGTCTCTTCCTCCTGTTTTTAAATTTTTACGGGTGTTTAATTTCTTTACTTTGAAAGCCTTTTTATACTTTTTTTCCCTTCATTTACTTATTTTTCTGATTGAAGTTCAGCTTCTTCACGTCGTTGTTAGGTCCTTACTGTTCTTTTATAACACATTGGGAGTGCAGAAGCTCGCTTATTTACTTCATTGTCTTTTTTTTAAAAGCTGATATCAATGAAATTAAATGGTAATAATTATCTTTCTGATTTTATGACATTTGCAGTTTAACCTTTTTACTATGTTGAAATATTTTAACTTTTTTTCATTCACTTTTGACCATGTTTGGGAGTTACTGCGGAAGCATTTTCATTTCGTAAGAAATAACTTTACAGAAATTAACCTAGTTGATTAACTGATGATTCCAAAGGCAGCGATCTCCCTAGTTATTACTGTTTGTTTTTCTTTATAAAGAATGTAATCAATAGAGTTCTTATTTTGTCTCAAATTACTTTTTGTTGGTAATTAGTGTCTCGAAGGAGACAATTTTTAGACATTTGTAACCCAATTAGAAGCCGATATTAGCTGTTGTCATATAAATGATTTTCTTGATATTTTATTTGTAAAAGATAGGTTCAATTAAACGAAGTTACAACAGGGGAATAAGCTCTCTCTTTAATTATTTCTTTCCTTCTTAAATAATATTGATGCTGTTATAGTTTTATTTTTCGACTGAAATTTTAGGCTGGTTGCTCGAAGTTCTTTTTCTATTCTACCAACATTTTCGCCCAGAAATTAACTTATAGTTTGTAAGGTGTTGTTTATTTTTTTCATATTTTATTTTACAGCTTTTAAACTCACCACAGGAACCCAGATCCATGGTTCCTGCTCTACACAAGTTGAAGGTTATGGTATGTGCCTGTTTTGGCTTTAGTTTATTTTGGTTTGTTTTTGTGTTCTATTCTTGACGTATTATTAAATGTGACTGTTGGTCACATTTTTAATAAGTTTTTGTGCACGCCTAGGGCTACCTTCACTAGTAGTTAGCAACGAGTTTTGGAGGTACGTCCACTGAGGGGCGCTTGTGGAGGCTTTCCCTGGCTTGTTCTTTCCAGTTTACTTTCTTTCCTACTTACACTTGTAGCAACTGATTCTGTCACCAGGCAAAGGTGACTATTACAATGATGTAATCTCTGAAGGCATATAACATTTACCATTTATAGTTCTTTCTACTTTTCTACCACTTCATTTCATTCTTATTTTTTTGTATTTCTTCAGAATATGTAGTGTAACTTTTTATTCAATGCAATTTACTCACGCTTTGCCGTAAAATTATCCTAATATTGTTATTAATCTAGAAAATATTGTAAATATTGCGTTCCTAAACATTTGCTGCTTTAATGGGTTGTAGTATAGTTAATAGAAGATTTTTTTATAAAAAAAACTATTGCAAATTATGTGGTGAGGCTGAGAATAACTCATTACTGGATGAGTCTCAGGTCTTTACCCCTGGCCCTAGGTGAGGCAGGGTGGTGGTGGTGGAGCTGAGTTGTGTTGTAAACGACCCTGGCGAAGGGGAGGAGGAGCTGCAGGCAGAGGATGTGTCTGGCTGCTAATGGGTTTTCGGACAGCACTAGGCGCGTAGTATCCATCGTTAAGGAATCGGTCTTGCCGGAGTGTGGTGTATTTTCTGGTTACGTTTTAACACGTGCATAATTTTCGATCGTGTTACATGTGGTATCATATTTTAGATGAACTTTCAGTGTCGTAATGTCACCACCGAAGAAGAATAAGGTTATTCATAGTGAAGGACGCGAGCTTATAAGTCATGTCATAGAAAAGTGTGATGAAGAGGCAAAAAACAATTAGTTTTCTCTTTTGGCAACACAAGCTACTCGGCGCGCAGCATTTTACACCGGCGTAAGTGAAAAAACAATCAAATCAATACGCAAGGAAAATAAGAGACGTAATGAGTTAGATCCAAGCAAACCGTTATCTACTCCAGGGAAAAAGCGGGCAAGTAGACCATCACACACAGTTGTTTCAGTGGATGACTTTGATCGATGTGTTATCAGGAACATTATTCATGATTTCTATGTTCGCGAAAAAAAAGTGCCAACAGTCGCAAATATTTTACCCATTGTCAAAGATAAAATAAATTTTCCATGGGATAGAAAGTCTCTCAACAGGTTATTAAAAACCATGGGTTTTAAGTGGAAAAAATGCCAGGCAAAACGCAAAATACTAGTTGAGAGAGCTGATATTGTGTCCTGGCGGCATGATTATTTAGTAAAAATAAGACGTTTCCGTGAAATCGGTCGCGAAATAGTTTACTTAGATGAAAGCTGGGTGGACAGCAACTTAACATTTACCAAGTGTTGGCAGCATGATAAAGAGTTTGGCGTTCAAGCAAACTTCAGTGCGGGGAAAAGGTTAATTGTGGTACACGCAGGCAGCAGAAATGGATTTCTTCCCAATACGCAGCTCGTGTACACTGCTGGAACTGCCAGTGGTGACTACCATGGTCAGATGAACCACATCAACTTTGAAAAATGGGTAAATGAAAAACCGCTTCCAAACTTACCTGAGAAATCTGTTTTAGTGATGGACAATGCACCATATCACTGTATGCAAATAGATAAACCGCCCACTAAGTACTCTTTGAAGCGTGACATGTTAACATGGCTACAAAATAAGGGTGCCAATTGCGACGAAACTATGCATAAAGTAGATTTATACAAACTTGTGGAAATGATTAAACCACGCCAAAAATCATTTAAAATAGACCTGCAGTTAGCTTCTCATTGCCACACTGTTCTTAGGCTACCTCGGTATATGTGCGACCTTAATGCAGTTGAACTAGCATGGGCTAAGGTAAAACGTCTAGTCAGAGAAAGAAACACAACTGGGGACTTGTCACTTAAAATACTGGCAGAACTTACAGAATTAGCTATATCGTTGGTCACTAAACAAGACTGGGAGGGGTATGGTAAACACGTGGAAAAAATAGAAGAACAGTACTGGCAAAAATACCATATTCTTCCGGATATAGTGGACAGTATCATCATCAATTTAGGGGCGAGCAGCAGCGACACTGACAGTGACAAGAGTACCGACAGTAGCGTTTCCGCAAACGAGGAATCAGAGTCCAAAGACGAACTGGTACGGTCACTTTAAAATGGTGAGTAAATGTTTTTACTTCAGAGAGTCTTTGTGTGACGGTTGTCGCATCACCGTTGCCCCCCCCCTTGTTGTTGTGAACGTATTGGGGTGGGAAGGGTCGCTCGGGATGGCGCTTGCCATCCCCTGCCGCATTCCTGCCAGGGGTAGAGAGCTGAGACCAGCACAGTAGTTCGTGCTGTTGTATGAAACCCGTGAGCAAACGACGAGCTGCAAGCAGTTCGCCATTCACAATGTTATAAAGACTTGCAATAAAATGAGATGAGAACATCGTCAGTTTGCTCTATTCTAAAGTCACTGCGTAAACAGTAGACCATTCTATTAAAGAAAATAATTTGTTGCGGTCTTTAACAAATTCTACAATAGACTCCAAGGACTTCATTTATCTTACTATAAATAATTTTTTATTAATGTAAGTAACGTCATTAAGTGTAATACTATGACATTTCTGAAACATTGATAGGAGGCTACAAAATTTCCTGCATTACCATTTACAAATTTTAGCACGATTAAATACCTACATTTTCAGTAATGTCGACTCATGACACATTACATGTCGACACTATTCACCATTTAAATAAAGGCTTACTTACAAATTGGAAATTTAAAACTTCAGGTTCGTGCATTGTTGCAAAAGTTTTTAATTTGCTTACTGACAGTGTGGTTGTAAGATACAAGTTAGATAACATTTCACAAGTGGAATAGTTAAATGCTAAAATATAATATTTTCGTATATGAGCCAATTAACTGTAGCTTTCCTGTAGCCATGTTTATCTGTGTGGTCGCCTCTCTTGTACGAAAGGCTCCTAGAAAAAGAGTTTTTTGTGCGCTTTTCTTACGAATGAGTTTTCCATTTGGAACTCGTTCACTAACGCTTCATCATTACAGTTATACCTAGTAAACTATGTCAACTAGTTCCACACTTACTAGTAAACCAATAATTAAATGGAATTCTTTATTGTCCAGTAGACTACAACATGTACAGATACGTTACCAGAAGAATGATAAATTGCATTATCTTTCCAAAACTTTGTCAGGACAAAATACACATTAACAATATTGTTAGCTTAAACTCAAAAATTACTGTATGTGTTGCACGAGGGCCATAGTCTCTCCATAAGGGAGATTTCTTTTACCATATAAAATATTTAACAAACATTAGTTAATAACTACTACATTATTCCACATTCCAGCCAACTCAAGTAAGGCAAACATGTGGAACCTTTTTAATGCAAGTACAGTGGCTCTGGCCCGTAGAGGTAAATTGCATCTGCACATTATCTAAGAGCTCAGTCTGCATTTGCATCAAGCTTTAAATCCTGTAAGAAATTAAGGTAGAAAAACAATAAAACAAATATACGAACACATACATGAAAAAACCCTGAAACACACAACAATGAATCAACAAGAGTATTTTTATCATCAGAAATATTCTCTTCGGCAAACATGAGAGGAAAATTTGGTGCATAAGTAGTTACATGTGTAGACAAAACTGTTTTATGCTATACATATTAAATACTAATGCTCTGAATAACCCGTAATAAATAGACATGCAACATAAGCATTTTTTATTACAGTTGACTAGACTCCAAGACTATAGGCTCGTTCGACGTCTCCCATTGGCCGATATTGTCGTGACTTGCGAGGAGAATGTGTACATGGTAGAGAGACCAATCTTTGCAAAGTCGTAACACACGTAAATTACAACACATAAAAGCTCGTGGCTAATTGAATCGCAGATTATGCTCTGTTATGTATGAGGATGTGAAGTTTAGTCTGCTGCCAAATAATAACACAAATTTTGCATGTCTCTAGTAATAACACTTTACATTTGGTACTGTAAAGAATGTCAATTAATTAGGTGTGTGCTGCAAAAATGAGAGGTGACAACTACAGTGATGAGTTGACAGGAAACAAGAATATATTACATTATTAGTAGGGAAAGGTGTTGTACCAAGGGACACTATGTACCAAGGGACAGTAACAGTTTAGCCACTACAGGCATATTGGTAAATTACTGTTTGGTGGTGAGAGAAAGTTTGTTATTAACTTGAAATAGTCATCCTGTTTTCATTGCACATGGCTGTCTTCTTGCAGTGTTTTGCTCATGTTTGTGTTTCCATGAACTAAAAGTAAGTATTTTTGTGAACATCTATTTGTTTTTTTGGTAATGTTATTGCTTGTAAAAGTGTTTATATATAGATTACACCCTTATCAATGTTAATTAAATGAACAATGAAGGAGAGCCAGCATGTAAAACGAAATGGCTACTGTGCGTGACTATTTATGCCATTTAAGGCAGTATGATGTACCTAGGGACACAACATGTCGATGTAGCCAAGGACAAGTAAGGAAGTGTCCCCTGGTACATACCTAGTGATGCATATTAAATTAATATCTTAAGTCTTAAAAAAGGCATTTTTTATGTTATCACAGTTACAATATGAATGTGCACTGGTCTAATCTAAAGTCGGCTACATACATTTCTGTTTTGTTTGTAGCAGAAATGCCACGAAGTAAAATTGGGAAGAAAAGAGCCATGCCTTCCAAAGAACGTATGGAAAGAGCTGTAAATGAGGCGCTGACTGGTAACTTGTCAGTTAGGAGTGAGACTCGTAAGTATGGAGTTGCTAAGTCAGCAGTTGCTCGCTATGTTTCGGAGCAGAAGAAGGAAGAAAAAAAAAGTTTTCATATGCACCAGAGTTTCACATCCACAAAATATTTTCAGAAGAAGAGACTGAATTAAAAGAATACATTAAGCAGCCAGACTCCATTATGGTTTCACAACTGTCGATGTACGGAAACAAGCATTTGAATATGCAGAAACAAATGGGAAAGCTCATACCTAAATATTTTACAGTTTCAGCAGCATGTGCCTGGAATGCGCTGAAGAAACATGTAACACAAATGTCTCAATGTACATTTACAAGAGCTCTTTTAAAAACTATGAACACTGATTTTGATAGTGCAGGGTGAAAAGTAGATGGTCTCACTTTCATTAATTTGGTGCGAATGTGTGCGTGATTGAACTGTGAGCGAATTCTGTAACGTTTTCTTTTCTTTCTCATTTGTGTTTCGCAATGTACTTTGTCTTGTGATTTTTAGAGACTGTTCTTTGATTATTGAATAATATACTTGATTAGATGATACTAAAAGTTGTAACCACTGCGGGTAAGTGGTAGACAAGGCAATATTGCCTTAACTTCACGTGCTAAAATAAGTCGAATAAAATAAAATAAATATAAATAAATGCCCCTTCCATATTTGTGTTCGTAATTATTAAAATGTTTGTGATGTAACTCACCCCCCTTTTTTTATCCACCTCACTAACCACCACAAATATAAGGGTCGAACGTCACACCTAACTTCATAACGATTCAAAACACTCACATGAGCAAACCCTTTGTTTCTTTTGTTGCAGGTCAGGCACAGAACCTGCATTCGCCGCCAGTTATAATACTGGGCCAATTTAACGACTCGCGAGCCTGGCGTGTCCATCTTCAACCTCAATGCTAACAGTCTGACCTGTCCGTTAACTTCTCCACAAATCCCAACCACTTTCCCCTTCCTTCCCTCCCGGGAGACGCCGAGGTGCGTTAACTTATTTACTACTGGGCGACAGGTTTCCCCAGTGCGTCGCTGATTTACTGTCGCTTCCCTAATAATTCCCAACAACCCAGGAGACCATTACGACATAATTCCTGCCCTAATGGTCTGCTCTCCCTGCGCACAGACGCACCTTAGCCAACTAGCGCCTCTCCCTGTAACATAAAGTGCGAGGTAGCAACTGGCATGTTTCTTGTAACGAAAAGAGTATAGGCTAATAGCCTGGCACGCGCAACTCGTCCTCCCAATTAAAATCACTCTCAATTATCCAGGGGCCTCAATAAGCAGGTTGAAGGTTACAGTGTACAGCATGGAGGGGCTGTATACAAAAAAATAAATAAATATTTTGCCATTTTACCTCGCATCACTGTGGTGAGGGGGACGGGGGTTACTTGGATAGGGAATCATGCCAGTTTTTTTTTTTCGTGTGTAGTTTCAAATTTCCCCATGTGCCACAATGGAGCATTAGTAACATGTATTCTAACTTGTTTACATTAGGTACACACGGGAATTAGCTGATCCAGACAAAACTTCCCATGGCCATTCAAAGAATTATTATGCATATGAAATGTTTGATTTTAAATATGCCTGCACCATATTTATAGAAGAAGGCTTGTGCTGCGAAAGTTGCAACCCACTGCCGACAGAGCACAGGTTTTTTCGCTTCCCTGAAGGAAAAACTCCATCTGAATTAGCGAGGTAAGTTAGGTTGGGTTAGTTTCTATGAATTGTACCTGTACAAGGTTAACTGTATTAATATTTTACATTTTTTATAACTGATTTTGTATGTTTTACCCCACAATTTCCCTTCAGCACAGTATACTTATGAAGTGTGTGGGACTTTGAAAATGTGCGAAAAACAGAAAAAATAAACATTGATAAGGTGACGACACATTAACATCACGAAAGAAAATTTCTCATCAATGAACCATGCCTCTAATGTGAATAGTTCAGCCGGTAAACGCGGAGTAAGTAAGCTTGTGGGACTTAAATTTAAAGGGCGGTTTATTTATACTGACGACACATTTTCATTACAAAAGAAACACTTTTAAATCATCAAACCATTCCTTTAACGTGAATACTTTGGCCACTACAGGAGGAGTAGCTATTTTTCACAATTACTGTTGAAGGACTCTCACCTGGCTTTGTGCCATAGAAAAGTGCATTAAGGTTTTACATCACTTTTATAATATTCAAATTGTCAATGATACATATGCCTACCTTACAACATACCCTTAATGTCATGAGTCACTAGTCCTCCTTTAATCATACATAGTTTGTGGTCCATTCCCTAAAGTGTTTAATTTGTTAATTTTAACTGGAACCAGCAACAAAAGATTTATTTTTACTAAGTATTGGTGTATTGCTATTTGTTGCAGATATGAGAAACAGGTTGCGTTTATTCAGAATCCTAGCATATCAGGTTCGAGAAAAACAGATTTGTATTTGTGCAAGATACATTTTGCCAATGATCAGTATCGAGATCCTGATGAATATCTACTGATTTATGGAGCTGTGCCTACTATTCAAGTGGAAAATAGTTTGTGTGTGAACGTCACATCATGAGAAAATAATACATCTCTGGTTCCTGCTGTACAACATTTAAATAATATTTGGCAGAGTCCCCAGAGAGTGCAAACAGCGTTACAGTTAGCGCTGAGTTTCAGTCAGTTCAGCACTTACAATCTCCACAAAAAGAACTTGTATGTGCATCTTCAGTGTTACCAGAAGATGGACATGATTGTACTCAAAATGTAAGTCCCACATTTACTCATGAGCATGGTACTGGACTCAACCCTTTGCATGATCATTGTTATTAACATAACAGTGGTACAGATGCTGTATTAGTTAATGCTGATCAGTTTATCAAGGAACCACAGAACTTTGAAGAGCCTTCTTCAGTAAGTGTCGAAATCTTTGGTTCACCTTCAAGTAAAATACCATTGATAACTTCAACACCACATTTTAAACAGAAAAGTTCATCACAGCTTTTCAAAACAGATGCTCCAGGACACTGCAATGACTCAAATAGTTTTGTACAAAGTTTAGAGTGTGATTACATTTCTGGCATTTATCCTATGAGCAGTCTACCTCGAAGTCAAGTGCTAAATTTAATAACCAGCTCTTCATTCAAATAGGTTACTCCTAGGAAAAAGAAGCTATTTAAGCTTTGAAGCAAAAGTAGCGAGTTTTGCAGCGTATCAAGAAAAAATACTATAGAAGAAGAAAACTGAAGCTAACCTGTTCGAAAGACACAGTTGAATATCAGCCTGGTATTTTTCAGAACATGTTTCAATCGTTACCTGTGTGTGCCAATTTTCTGCGTTCACAAATTTTGTGCAGTTCCAGGAAGCCAAGAGGTAGACGGTGGACAAAATCAGAAAAAGTTTTAGCTTTAGCTGTCTAAAAAAATTCACCTAAGAGCTACTGACTATTGAGCAAGATGTTTGCACTTCCTGTGGAAAAAAAAACACTCAGTAAGGTTCTGATAGATATCACTTTAGTACCTGGTTTAAATAATGAAATCCTGCATTCAATTGCCAAAACCACATCCAACATGGACCCATTGATCGCATCTGCATTCTTTTGTTTGACGAAATGTCAATACACGAACATTTTCAATATGACAGCAAAAGTGGCATTTCTGGTTTTGGAGATTTGGGTGAAATGGATAGAAGTTATGGATTTACAAATCATGCTTTAGCTTTTATGGTGAAGAGGCTCCACAAGAAGTGGAAGCAACCAGTGGCATTCTACCCGACATCCAGAAGTGTGGCTTCCCAAACCTTGGCTGAGTTGCTGCAGCGTGTCCAAGCATGTTTCACAGCAGGGTTCAATCAGGGACCGACACCAGAAAAGCATTTCATTTTAAGTTCAAGTTGATAGTGATTCGTCCTATTTTCAGTTTATGGTTCAGATGAACAGAAATGTGTTTGAAGCAGTACCTTGAACTATTATCTGTACTCCTAGTTTCAGTTCAGGAATTTTTAATTCTAGTTGACACTAATTTGTAATTTACAGTCCTAATTTTATATCCAGTTCAGCGCGAACCGAAATGATTTATTATGTTCGTTTCTTAAATGTTCGTTATTACTTCCTTTATTACTTCCAGTTCGATTTCATGTTCTATTTCGGTATGAACTGGTATGTTTAGTGATATTTGTGAACTGGAATTAATTAGTTATATATTTCACTCTAGTTCTACTTATTTATCCGAGGTAAACAGTTCCTGTCCAATTTTACACTACCGCTTGAAGGGAAATAAACATGTTCGATTTCATTCCTAGTTCGGTGCAAAAAGGAATATTTCAGGTTCACTTCTCTCTCTCTCTCTCTCTCTCTCTCTCTCTCACACATATATATATATATGTGTGTGTGTGTGTGTGTGTGTGTGTGTGTGTGTGTGTGTGTGTGTGTGTGTGTGTGTGTGTGTAATTACACAAGTTTACTTATCACAAATCAGAATGAGAGTGCTTGTGAGTTTAATTAGTCGTAAATAAATCAAACCATGTTTTACCACTGTTTACTTTTACTTCATATCTGTTGAAATACAATCCAGAAGTAATTCGGCTTGCACGGCTTTTAAAAACGAATAAATGAATGTGTTCATTGTGATTACAACATAACTCTATGAAAGTGAGTACTGACTGACATATATTATATGCTGTGTAGTTGGCAATATTTTAAAATTAAACTTTTATTTAAACACTTTGCCTCCAATACTCTCTTATATTGCATCTATCTCTCACAGGCCAATGTCATATTCTCCTAGTAAAATGCTCCTTTCTTGTCATTTTCGTGGATTATTTCGACACAATTAAGATTGTTTTTTCAAATTTACCATGATTATTCTGTGCGATTTTTTGTGTGGTACTACTGTATTAGTGGTGAATACATCACGTGACAAAAGTTTTGCAATGCGTTTTGGTATAATGAAGTGAGCTAGGTTTGAAACAATGTGGATTACGAAAGCCACAGTCCCGTGAAGATGAAGAGACATTATGCTCGTCAGACCTCGTCCACTGAAAGGCCACGACATAATCCATCGTGGAACTGCTTTGAAAAATGCATTGATTCAGATAAAGTCAATTGTATCATTCGAGACTGTGGAACAATGGTAGATGTACGTACGATTATTGAATTCTGAATTTCGACAGGTCTTTAGCTTCGAAATTGGCCTTAGTTGCTTTTCATCTTTGTTTTGGTGGGGAAGTTGTAGACAACACATTTCAAAAAGACTTGTTACACAATTACATGACCTCATTTATAGCGTCAGCATGCAGTAACCGACCAAACTGGTGCTCTTTACCATACATAGAATAAATTTGTTAGGGTCAGGTAAATTTTATCCATAAATCTGTCTCGAGCATTCTAACTTAATACAGAATTTTCGTTTGTGATGAACCATACATTACGTTTTCATACGAGACAACCAATGACTAGAGACATGCAAAATTCGCGTTATCATTTGGTAGCAGACTAAACTTCGCTTTCCTATACACAACAGAGCATAATCTGCGATTCAATTGGACACGAACTTTATGTGTTGACATTTACGTGTGTTACGTCTTTACAGAGATTGGCCTCTCTACCGTGTAAGCATCCTCCGCGGCAAATCACGACAATATCGGCCAGCGGGAGACTTCGAACAGGCCTATAGTCACTTGGAGTCTAGTCAGCTGTCTGTAAATAACGCGAATTTTGCATGTCTCTACCAATGACATGTACAGTTATTGTTCGAATGCACAAAATTGCTACTAGATCCTCACTTCTCATGCATAGGTGTAAATGTCGTAGCCCGTTATTTTATTTTTTTCGTCTTTTACAAATACAAGAGTCAAAAACTCTATTCTATTAGTACTGCCTGTACTCCTATAAAAATCTATAAAAGTACTTATGCAAGGGTTTGTACACCTCCTTGTAATAAATCTAAGATGTAAGTCATGTATATTGTTGACGTCTTTTTAATCGAAGAACCCTACCCGGGGTACTGGGGTACCCCATACGATAAATATTTCGTTGTATCTTTAAGCACATTGGCAGCACTGACTCGTCCTTCCATATACCTTCCTACCTGACCTTGTAGTTGTTATTGGTAGTTGCAGACAAAGAGCTGATCCATGCAGAGGTACTGTGTCATAGTGTTGGGGTACATGAGCACCCCAGGGTAGTATTAGCAAAGGTTTACATTTTCTGACGTTTCGGCTAGTAAATAATTATATTTTTTGACTTTATGTATAAAACATAGCAGTAACACAGGTCCATTTATAATAAGTAAAAATTACTTCTTTGTTGCAGAAATTGTTTATCTGGCTACAATTCACTAGTCTCTGACTACAAAATGAGCAATTCAACAGCAACTGCATCAGGTAGTAGTAAAAGGAAATACACACGGTCCCTGACTGAAAGCGAAATAATGGCACTATTAATGAAATCTGACGACTCTAGTGCATGTGACATTTCATCAGACAGTGAACCAGATGGGGTAGTTGAACATTTTATACCCGAAGAAAGTAGTAGCAGTGAAGACGAGTGTTATCAGGAAAACGGTTCTTCACATAGTGACCCGTGTGTAGTGGCAAGTAAATCTGCACCTATTGGACATGATGCAACTGTTGAATCTGAAGAGCTTCTCTCAGTGATTGATGTGCCTGACAAACTTTTTGGAAAGAATAATTATAAATGGTGTGGTAAAAAACCAAAGAATGTAAGATGCCCAGCAAGGAATAAAATGCTTCATCTTCCTGGCAATAAAGGTGCAGCAAGAAATATTGCATCTGGAATAGAAGTATGGAATTTATTCTTCACAGAGGATATACATACCGATATAGTAAAACACACAAATGTAGAAATTGGTCTACAGCTTGCAAAATATTCAAATGACCAAAATCAGAACAATGCTGACGATATAGATAGAGATGCTACTGAAGCACCAGTAAGACCATCATTTACTCGTGATACAAATGTTACAGAACTGAAAGCTCTTCTTGGATTATATTATCTGGCCGGTGTTCTGAAAATTAATTCCCTAACTACTCGTGAGTTGTTTGACAGGCATACAGGTGTAACCTATTTCCATTGTATCATGTCATAAGCCAGATTTGAATTTTTGACCAACACTTTACACTGATGATCGCGAAAATAGGAGTGATCGTCGAAAGAATGATAGACTTGCTGCGATGAAGGAGATTTTTGATCATGTAGTTACAACCAGTCAAAATCTATATGTGCCATCAGAATACTGCACAGTTTATGAGCAGTTACTTGGCTTTCATGGACACTGTCTTTTCAAGATGTTCATTTCATCTAAACCTGACAAGTATGGTATTAAAATATTGATGATGTGTGATGCTAAGACATTCTATATGTTGAATGCTCAAGTTTACACTGGTAAGGATTCAACACCCAAAGGCATACCTGTTGCACAGTATTATTCTACAGAAATGACCAAACCGATTCATGGCATCAAAAGGAACTGTACTTTTGACAACTGGTTCACCTCTATACCGATGGCAAAGAACCTGCTCAGTGAACACTCTGTGACAATGGTAAGTACGATAAAAACTAACAAGCCAGAAATTCCTCCATTGTTAAAAGATATTAGAGGACGTCAACGAAACAGTGCAATGTTTGCCTTCAGTGCTGAAGAGAGTCTTCTGTCATACTGTCACCCAAAAAAGAAGAAAAAGATTGTCACAATGTTATTCACAATGCATGACCAAAAAGATGAGGACAAAACTGTCAGAATCCCAGAAATAATTGAGTTTTATAATAGCACATAGGGTGGCACTGACTGCTTTGATAAATTGTGTCATACATACTCTGTGTCAAGGATGGCATTTCTCGTGTCAAGATGCAGAAGTTGCCGAATGAAGCTAGGTCCTCACTGGTAAAGAAGAAAGTTAATCAAATAGCTACTTCTGTTACAGAAAAGTTAAGTGCATCTTTTGAATTGAATATTTCTCCTGACAATGAAAATACCTTGAAGGTGAACGCTGATCTTGGAAATGAATACAAACAATTAATTCAGAAACTCTAAGTGAAAATGAAGACTGCTGCTTCTACTCAAGAAAAGGTTAGTGTTTTGAGTTACCTAGCAGCTAGAACATTGCTAAGTTCAGGGTGAGTTTAATGTCAGCCAATATCTTCCCCGCCTTTCAAAATCATTGACTGAAAAGGATGGAATTTTGTCACAAATAGGAACTAAACCAGGTAGGAACAAACTCTATGACGTTTCAATAAAAATAGTTCAAGATTTCTATGAAAATGACGAGTACAGCAGAATGATGCCAGGTAAAAATGACTGTGTGTCTGTTAGGGGGCCTGACGGTAGTAAAGTTAATAGTCAAAAAAGGTTAATATCATGTAACCTTAAGGAACTTTATGCATGTTTCAGAGAAAAATACCCACTCATAAAAGTACGATTTTCTGAGTTTGCAGAACTCAGGCCCAAGTTTTGTGTGTTAACTGGTTCATCACGCACTCATTCTGTCTGTGTATGCACCATCCACAAGAATGTTAAACTGATGCTTTCAGCTGTAAAAGCAAACATGGACTACAACAATATTTTGCAATGTATGGTCTGCAGTACTGATAACGAGCGGTGCATGCTCTCAAAGTGTACTGAATGTCCAGGAAGTAATGAGGTGTGTGCAGTACTGCAAGAAGCATGGGTTAATTTGGACAAAATGGAAACAGAATTTAAATTCAAACTATGGGTTATAACAGACCGTTGTGAGCTGTGTACTTGTTGCCTTCCATTTGATGAGTACTTGGATAAGCTACTGGAAAGATTTGAGAAATTTCAAGGCCATTATTTTATTGCAAAGAAACAAACATAATTCTTAAACATGAAGAAGACAACTCTGCTGGAGGAAGAATGCATAGTAATGGGGGATTTCTCACAAATTTCTCTTTCGTAGTACAAGATGAAGTACACTCCTATCACTGGTCTAGTAATCAGGCAACTATACATCCCTTTATGTTGTATTGCAAGGAAAATAGAGAGTAAGGAACAGTTGCTTTTGCATTATCAGTGATTCATTGGAACACAACACTACTGCCTTCTATGCCTTTCAAACATTACTTATTATCAATCTAAAATCTTCCCTCCCACAATTGAAAAAAGTTATTTACTTTTCTGATGGTTCAGCAGCCCAGCACGAAAACAAGAACTTTATCAAGCTGTGTTACCATGAAGAAGATTCCGGAGTTAAAGCAGAATGGCATTTCTTTGCCACATACCATGGCAAGGGACCATGTGGTGGCATTGGTGGGACCGTTAAAAGAATTGTAAGAAAGGCAAGTCTTCAGAGGACTGTAGAAAACCACATCATCTCTCCCCTAGTTATGTTCATGTTTTGTGTGGACAATATAAAGAACATACATGGCATGTTCTGTTCAAATCAAGATGTTGAAGAGGCTGAACGACAACAGGAAACAAGGTTCCAACTCGCCATTCCAATACCTCAAACTACAACATTACGTAGTTTTATTCCCATCAGCCAAAGTGTTCTTCACGTCCGTGTCACGTCCCTTTCTGAGAAGTATAAAGCTGCTACAGTCAAAAGAAAAGTGAACTTCAAGATCATAAAGTACAACCTAAACTCAAGGAGTATGTGTGCTATGTGTATAATTCAGAATGGTGGTTAGGTGAAGTTTGTGAAGTGAAAGTTCACGATAGTGAAGACGAATATAGGATTCACTTTTTCCATCCTCGAGGTCCTGGTACCTCTTTCAAGAAATCAGCTTGTGACAACAACACATGTGTCCAGAAAAATAACATCCTTTGTACTCCCTCCCCCAGAGTTGTCCATGGCAGCCACTGGAAGATGTCACGTCTTACCACAAATGAATGAGCACCTGTCAACTCTTCTGAATGAATATATGGCAACACAATAACCGTAAAACTAAACCCGTAAGCAATTTATACTTAAACAATAGTTAGTATGTATTATAAAAGACATATAGCATCATGTAATCAGTATTTCATCTGATAGCCCTCGTCCACAGTTAGCAGTGTAACTTCTATTTTATGTTGAATTCAAAGGCTCATGGCACCTAAACAATTGGGAGTAACAACATGAAGTTTTTTTTGTTGTAAAGTTCACTGCTGTGTCTTGATATTCTAGCAGTTTCATAATTTTATCATCTGTCACACATGTATTTTTTTAGGTATGGAAGTGGAGAATTTTAAATATTTTCATAATTCATTAATTTTTTAGGTAGTAGGATTTAAAATAACCCAATTTTTTCTGCACATGCTACTCACACATTACTGTAGCATATAATAATACTGACTTGTTACTTTGAATCCTTCAAAATCCCTCAAAATCTTAGAAAAATCACTTTTTTTAATGTAAAATGTGAGCCTCTAATTTTCTACTTGAACTTCACTGAAACCTAAAATCGGCTACGTGAAAAAAAAAACATGTTTTAAGCTTTCAAATGAGCCCTTGCTGACATCATTCCCATTTAAATTGCATTTTATAAAGATTTTAGAAAATAACTCTGAAATGTTGAAAATGACAGGCTCTATAAAAAAAAGTATATTTTTTAAATGATTTTAAAAATTGTTTTGGAGTCTAGACGATTGGTGCATATAACCTACCAAATTTCATTAAAATCGGAAATGGTGTGGCAAAGCCCATTTGTTTATTTCACATGTATTAAAACATGATACTACATACTGCAGTTCTGGTTTTGTGTCATGTTAGGCGGAAAGTTAATGTGCCAATTAATATATTTCTTATGCACATTAAATAACACTACACAGCTAAATTTATGTTGCCTGATATATATATATATATATATATATATATATATGTGTGTGTGTGTGTGTGTGTGTGTGTGTGTGTGTGTGTGTGTGTGTGTGTGTGTGTGTGTGTGTGTGTGTGTGTGTGTGTGTGTGTGTGTGTGTGTGGGTGTGTGGTGTTGTGTGTCTGTGTCTGTCTGTGTGTGTGTTCATTATAACTCTTGACTTTGAATATAGACTCCAGTGATTAAGTAGAAAAAATTGTATAATGCACGACCATATTTTATCATGTCAAGAGCTCGACTACGTGTTTAGTATTGTACAATTTGTATTTTGATAATCACTTGAAGAACCATTCATGAGTGTTAAAACTTTGTTTTTTGTGTATAAATGTATAAATTACAGGATTATTTGTTTTCATTTATAATAATATACTAAATCTACAGTACACAAAATCATTTAATTAGGATATAATCACTGTAATTGTTATGTTGTAGGACTGTGTACAATTTAAATTTAAAAAATGCAACCTGCGAGAAGTTGAAACGACATGTGGGGCTCGTAGCTCACTGCACATAAAACCCAAAAAATTGAAGAACAGACATTAGATAATAGTGTTACAGATATTTTCGGAACCTCTTTCTCCTGTTGCTCAGAGTTCGCAGCTGTGGAAAGCACCAGTTACCAAGAATAGCAAGGCAGCAGACTTGTCCGAAGAAGCTGTACTAAAACAGTGAGAACTGTCATCTGCCACTGCTACAGAGAAGGCACCAATTCCAAAGCAGGATCCAAAAGATTCTGATGAAGCTCTGAAGGGCATTAGAATGGCACTGTGCCTATATGGAAAAACATTCCCCTTACAAGGCGTGGTAGGATCATAAATGAAGTCACAAGTTTATTCGTGAACTATAGGATACTGAATAGTTTTTCATGTTTAACTTTTGATCAATTTTTCAGTTTTTTTTTTTTTTAATCAATTTAAGGTCCGTCCAAACTGGCGCGGGATGCGGGACGGGAGCAGCAGCGGAAACCGCGCGGGACAGCAGCGCCCTCGCGGGATATAGACATACCCACACCTGGGCGGAAAGTTTCCGCGCGTTTTACTGGCGGAAGCGGGAATGCTGCGGGATCCCGCCAGTCCGCTGCATGCTCTCGATTCCCGCGCACCGCCAGGCGGGAACTCATCAGTTGCTAGGAGTCCGTCGTCTGTATACCATGTCTGCAGAGCAGGTGATAGAAAAACTGTGTACTTGTATCCAGTGTTGTACGATTTAAATCATCCCGATTACAAGAACAACAGAAAGAAGGACAGCATATGGACAGAGATAGGGAAAGAACTACACGAATCCAGTAAGTAATACATGTTTTTTTATTATGAACTTATTGTTGTAAAATGGCATTTAAGACATATAAACACTGAAACCTCCAATAACGTTCATATGGTACAATGTGCATTACAGCCGCATAATATATTTAGACAAGAAAAATAATACTTTCCAATCCTTAAAATTCTGATATTGAGTTGTTAGTTACAGTTGAAAAAATCTACAAACCTTTCACGCACCTGCAATGCTAAGCGAGTAGCACCCGCTGGGGTTTGAACAACATTGTTGAAAGCACCAATTGTATTATCTGGAGGCTCGAGATATTCCAAGTAGTTGGCATCGCATTGTTTGTTCCTTAGAAAATTGTGTAAGTTACAAGTTGCCATGACATGTCGAGCTGACGGAACTGACATTTCCAGTGGTCTGTGAAATATCCTCTGCTTTTGCACAAAAATGCCAAACGCATTCTCCACAACCCCGCGCATTCTATAAAGTCTATAGTTGTACTTCCGTAGACACCCACTTTCCCTAGTTTTCTTTTGTGGAATAGGTTTCATGAGAAAAGGTGAGAGAGAAAAGGCTTCATCGCCTATTAAACAATGAGGTGTAGGCATATTTTGATCCGGTAAAGGCCTGGAGTCTGGTATATTCAAGTAATTGTTACGTATTCTTGTACCCATTGCTAATTCGTGAAAGATACTACCATCACTGTTTTTCCCGTACCCACCTACATCCACACAAATAAATTTATAATCTGCATCAACAATCGATAAAAGAACAATTGAAAACTTATGCTTGTAGCAGAAATAAGTAGAACCACTGTTTGGTGGGCACTTCACTGTCACATGCTTGCCATCAATACAACCTACACAATTGGGAAATTGCCATCGGTGGTAGAAACATTGAGCAGCTTCTTTCCAAATTCTTGAAGTGGGCTCGGGCATGTATAATGGTTGTAATTTTTCAATAATTGCTTGTGAAACTTCTTTTACTATTTGGCTTACTGTTTCGAATCCCATTCTGAAACTATGGCTTATAGTTTTGAATGAATCGCCGGTTGCAAAATATCTGAAAAAAAATTATTGCATATATGTGAAATTGTGTACAAACTGTTGTGTACAAGATGTATATAAGTTATTTAAGGCCTATACCTCAGAGTTTTTATAGAACTATATTAAATATTGCTTTATATTTAACTTTACATCCTTAGCAACAAATTATAAACACAGTTTTACCAAATAAATACATAATCAATACCCAAAACAATATATAAATACTAATTTGCATTACGTTTTTGTTAATATTATTCACGAAATGTAATACAATTAACTAAGGTCCATACTAATGGACGAATACAAACAGCCCAGCCCGAGCTGGGATTCGAACCCGGGATCTCATGCACAGTAAGACAGCATGCTAGTGTTTATTCTTTTGATATATAATACAAACAATATTAAATTACGGATAATTTTATTTGCAAGCCCTTTATAACATTTTCTACAATGGAATCAAACGTTTCTCGTGCTGACGTAGCAAAACGAAGAAACGAGGAAGATGATGCAATCTCACTGGATGGCGATAACACAGAGTCATCTATACATTTAGATGAAGAGATGGAGCATCCTGAACCATCTTTGCAGGAGATTTGTGAGGGGCCACCTAAGAAGAAGAAACTTAAACCAGCAACTCTTAGCAACACAGGCAAAGCTATTCAATATTTGCAAAACAAACATCGCCAAGAACTGGATGACATAGACAACTTGATGCTAGGCTATGCAAAAACTATTAAGAAGTTCACTCCAACAAGACAAGCAGTCACAAAATTGCAAATCGCTCAAGTAATGATGGAATAGGAACTTGCAGACATCAATGACAACGCCGGACAAAGTACTTCATCAACACAATCAGAAGAGAATTTGAGTCACCACTACAGTGATCAATCAGACAGTTCATATCAATGCACTACAGAGGAAGACGTTAGTGTGCGTGTTTTCAATACATACAAGAGAGTGTGAAGTGAGTAAGGGACTCTTTTTCCCTATGTTAAGTGAATACAACTGTATTAACACAGCGATTTTGGATTCGTTACAATATGTTTAAATAACATGGTCGCTTAAAATGTGCTATGTAAATAATAATGCCTTATAAATTATAATGTGTGATAATTATAATGTAATATTGCAACAAAGGTAAAACCTACTTTTGTTATTCACACATTCCTCCGTACTGTTATACCAACAACAACAGGTAAACAACATACAACTTTAATAGTATTGTTACACTGCAGTAATGGTAACAATTCAGATTAGTTAATATTTGGCATTATATTTTGCCGATTTTTTGGAATGTTACTGCAACACAAGAATTCTGAGAAATCTCAGTATAAATACTCTAAATAGTAATATTTTGGCTTCCGATAAGATGCTACACTTACCTTACTGCCACAACTAATTGTTTGTGTCTTGTTTACAGATGTCATCACTGATCAGATTTAATAGTTCGTCGAAACACTCCATAGTCATGCGCAAATATATGTAAAAACGTTTCTCATCTTTCCTTAATTCAGGCATAAGTGTATGGTATTCTCCGAACCGCAGTCTTTCTTTGTTAATGTCATGAACCCATTGCCGACTTCTCCTGTCGTCGTCTTCTGCTGCAGCAATCAATATAAGTGCTTCTTCGTCTGACGACGACATTACTATACTCATCGGCGCACAGGCCAGCACTGAGAAGCGAATTGCTTCGCAGATGTGGGCACTACAGTTCCCACCATAGTTCTTCCCGCCGAGATTTACCAACCCATTCCCGCGTTCCCGCGTCCCGCGCCGGTCCCGCGCCAGTTTGGGCCGGCCTTTACTTCGTACTGAATTTATTTTAATAGCCTATCAATTTTTTAGTGTTTGAGTGAGTGTGTGGGAAGGGGCACACGACACATGTCATTAACGCACACAGATAGGATAAAAAAAAGTAAAGCCTCAATAGGAGACAACACAACATCAACAGCAAATACAGAAGAACAAATAAAACAGACTAACTACACACGAGTTACGACAGAAAAACGTTTCAGAACACATTAACAAATTAAAAGGCTTCGAAAAGTCAGTACAAAGTAACAAACACAAAAACGGACAGTTCACAACAGACTAAAAAGACCCGTCGCATGTAAGAAGGAGAGCAAGCCGCCTGCAAACGAGCCCTCTACACACAATATTATCCGAAGGTGGTCAGCAAGATTAAAAGTCCGATGGACCTGGTCATATCTGTGGCACTCTAACAATGTGCTTCACAGCCAACTGAGTGCTGCAGACATGACAATTAGGAGGGGGTTCAGAACAAAGCAAGTGCCTGTGTGTAGCGCGAGTGTGACCGATCCGAAGACATGTGAGGAGGACATCCTCCATTTTGTTAATATAGTGCGACGCTTAGGAACAGCCAAGTCAGGATGGGCCCGAAGTTTGTTTCTTAGAGGGATGGCATGCCATTCCCTCTGCCAGGAATCCCAGACTAAAGTATGGACAGCAAGCAGCACATCACACAAAAGAACACGAAGGTGGAAGGCTGCATGCTTCCTTAGCTGCCGTGTCTGGCACACCATTGACTGGAATACCGACATGGTCAGGCGTCCACAGGGAGACGACCTATACACCAACCCGGTCAGCCACCCTCAGCCTCACTGATCAAAGTGAGAAGGAGGTGAGCTGAGGAGCCAGTTAGCAAGGCTTGTAGAAGTGTGTTTCGAGTGGGAGAGGGATCTCTCAATTTCACTGAGAATGGCTCATTATATTCTTCTCCCTGCAAAATCCCGAAGTCGACACCCTGCCCCTCATAGCGAGCCTTTTAGGTCCTGAAACGACTGTGGGTATCAGACGCTGCTCGAATACTGATGAAACGCCTGTCCCTGTACGTTGCAAATTTCTTTGGCATCAGTAATGGCAAAATTATTATGTCGAAGGAAGGGAATATTTACAGTAAGGGTTTGGCTGATTATCTTTCTCACACTATCCCAAACATATTTACTGGTTGTGTGTACAGTAAGAGATGACAGAAATATCCTCAAATACTTCCGTTTGCTCTCCCATATTACTCGCCTAGCCCTTGGCTGCCATTTTATTTATCCGACGGGCAGGCAGCATGAGAGAGACAATGTAAAACAACTGGGGAATGGACGCTACCACAGAGATCACATCCATCTTGTAATTGTTGTTTGAGGCATTTAAAACTATGGAAGAGCTGGCTGCAGCAGGGTTAGGTAACTGTTTGGGTGATGTTACAAAACATAATGTTTGAGAATTTTTGTAAACATGGAGGGACATATTGATTTTGAGATGGATTTTCAGAGTTTGGCATCAAAAATGAATAATTGTGGACAGTTAAATTTGATTAAAGAGTTACAGGGTATGTTTGATGAACAGAATGATAAGTTAGTTGTAGTTATTACAAAGCAAGCAAGTGAAGTTATGGCAGAAATACAATGTGATACTGAGTTGTTCAAGACTGAGATGGAGGAGTTGAAAGAACATAATAAATCAGGGGAGTTAATTGATGCAAATAAGAGGAGTTTGTTGAGGTAGGGTTGACCGAACATCGTAGTTGTACTTGTGATTTTGAATTGAGGAAGCAGTTGTTGAAAATTCAGTAGTAAATTTGAGTGGGCAAGATGATATGGGAAAATTTGATGTTGAAGAGGGCCGAGAGTTGATTGAAACGAGAGACATAAGAGTTAGACAGGAGGAGAATGTTGACAGAGAGTGGAGGTTAATTATTGCAGCATTGGATGATAGAGGTAAGTGTTTTGGTGATCTTAAGAGTACAAAGAATTTTGGCATTGTTCTGTATCGGTGGAAGTGTAACATGTAGGCAAGAGAGAGTACATTGCGGGGGGGTGGCAAGTTTGCTTAAGTAAGGCGAGTGTTCAAAGAATTCATGAGTCGAAGGATTTTCATGTAGGCAGATGTTTGTTAATTTCTGAGAAATTGTACTACTGGTCAAACTTGAAAATGAGTATATTTGTAGTTGTGTGGTGTAATGTCTGCAGGCCTAAAAGAATTAAGTTTTTCACATCAGTCATGCCCTGGCCCAGGAGAATCACCACACAGGGCCACGTTGTTTGATTAATTTCCAGTTTGTTTGAGCCCTCACAATTTGCCAAGGACATTTGCTGTAGTTTGTTTAATTTGCAATGTAAAATGTGTGGTTTAGTATGTTGTTGCTATTTTATAGCATTCATTGGAATAATTGTTATTATTTTTATTTAATCTCCTTGGCAGTTTCAAACACTTTTTAACTTCTATGTAGTAAACAGAAAAGTAAAGAAAATACAACTCAGTGAGTAGTAAAATATGTTTTCCAATTATTTTACCAATTATATGAAAAATTCAACATAGTATGTATCAATGACCTTCATTTAATTTGGTTTGTTGTATTTGTCATTACATTCTGCAAAAGATTTTAAATAATGTAATTTAATTTAGTAAAGATGTATGAAGGTGCAGCACGTAATTATGAAACACAGTAATATGTCTGTCATAAAATTTGAAGGGTAACTAACACAGTCTGTATGAAAGAGAAATTTAAATTAAAAATAATTATCAACTTTTATCCAACAGGTAATGTAAAAGTTAATAAATGTATTGTTTACTTACATAAATACTATCTGAAATATTAATCTAAATATTGAGAATTTCATGTTATTTGGTCTGTACAAGAATGGAATGTGTAGGTATTGACACAAATTTGCTGTTGAGATGTATGAGAATGTGAGAGTTCGCACAGGTTTTACTATTTTACGTTTTGAGAAATTAAAAGTGTTTAAAATCATATAAAGGTTCAGATTTTTTTTAATGTATGTTGCTGTTTATTCAAGTTTCATTGTTTATTGTGTTGATGTTTTGTAACTTGGAAATGTTTGTGTTTGTAAGACAGTTGTAGATCTTGTGCAATATGTTTGTTTCTTGCCACAAATTGTAAATGGGAGAAGTCTACTATCAACCATGGTTTATTTGTATTAGGTATGTAATTCTATGATAATTGTAATGTTAAATGTTTGCTTTGTAAATGTTGGTAATGTCTGTTGTAATGTTCAAAAACGTGTGGTCTTGAAATACAAGTTGTAATCTGTACACCCTGGACAATAATTTGGAAAGATTATTGTTGATAACTTTGGGGAATCATTTGAACATTACAAGGTAGGCTATTTAATAACTGAACATTTACTGTCGATGTGTCTAAAGAAAACATTAATTAACCAAGAGTATTAATGAGATAAGAGTCAATATTTGTTTCATAGTACTTACTAAGTTGTAGTCCTGTGTCATTTAACTAGGTAAATTTGTTCAAGTGATTGTATGTAATATTTTGTATATATTTCAAGTACAAGCATATGTTGACAAGCATCATTTTGCTGCCGAACCAGTTGGGAAGTTAAATTTTTTTAGTTTGCTAAACAAATTTAACTTAAGGGTTGTAGCATGGCCCAGGCCCAGACCCCTGATTCATTTTTACATGATTTAATTTTAGTTGTCACTTACAATGTAGGCCTCGTGGTCATTCTAACAATGGTATCTGAGATTTTTACTAAGAACTATTTGTAATTTTATTTGTTAAATGCCAGCACGTCAGTGGCAGTCGGAATTTTAAGTATGTATAAGTTTGGAATGTAACTTTATCAATAAACCCCAAAATTTCGAAAGTGCTGCAGTTTTTCATTTTTCGTCTCGTGCTGCGTTGTAAGAACCCACGCCTTCGATTTGTTGATGTCGCTGAGCTAGTCGTGGACTGTGGAGGCATATTGTCGACGCGCCACAGTATGACGAGGGAAAAGAATTTGTTAATGTGGCGTTACAATAGCTTGATATCTTAACACGAATAAAGCAATGGCCTCACCAGCGCACTTTTTTTTTTCCTTTTGTACTTGTTGTCGGAAGTGTGTTCCGAAGCCAGTGAATTTTTTTCTTGGAAGCTTGTGAACCCCAGAAGACATGTCAATTTGCACTTAAAAGCTGCCAGCATGTCAGGATCACAAAAGTTACAACCAATTATTGGAGTAAGTACATGAGTGAGGACTGGGATAACTAGGACAATTAGTTGTGGCCCACAGTATGGAGTCGTTGACAGACTTTGTTGTCAAAAGGAAGCTGGTTCTCGCCCTGCTTTTGTAAGTCGTGTGTGTGACAGTGCTTCAGATCATATATTTATTTTGTGCTTCGAGATTATATTGTCTATTTCAATTTTAAGATTACACAAAATTCATTTGGTAAGGTAATCACTATGTGCAGTGGTGAACTGATAGTGCTAAAAAGTCACCAAGGAGAGTAGATCCCCTGCTCTAAGGACTTATAATACAGTTTATACCAATGTAATGCCATTTTTACTTAATTTTTTTTGTGTAAGCATTTTATGCGAGGCAGCCGCAGCTAACTTATTACCACCTTCATGTAAGATTTGTTAAAAGGAAAATTTAAGTCATGTAGCACATAATCTGTGAGGAAGGATGTGTAGCACTTAAATTTTTACTTGTTTGTTGTCTATTTACAGTAAGTTAGTTGAAATTATTGTTAACTTGACAACAGGTCATATATCAGTAAGTCAATCTTAACATAAAGTGGCATGATGGGTGACATTTTAATCCTTACTCAATTTTACATTTTTTTTCCTTTTGATATATTTTTGTAAAATCACCGGCAGAAGTTATTTGTGATTTGCAGTTTCCTAGTAGCTTCCAGCCTCGTCAAATGATTAGGGATGCGACAGGCTGGCACCGGACGAGGGTGGACAAAAATTCAGGAATGTGGTATTTTCTGGGAACAGAATAGCCCTAAAGGTGAATGCTCTCTAAGCAACTGTTTCACTCTGCCGATAGCTAGGACATAAAGTGTGGACCAGAATTAATGTGCCAAACTCCAGGACGGGGGATTGTTTATGTACAAGGGGGTTTACACTGACCAACACTATTGTCTGGTGAGTATTAAGAGAGCTACAGGTCTTTGAAATCTAAATTTTGAAATACATTTTTTTGTAAAATACTATAAAGCATAAGAGATCGAGACATCAAAATTGGCATAGAGCTCTATAAGAATCAGAACAAATGAATCTGTGCAAGTGGTTGACGCAACGTTCCCCTTCACTGCTTATATAGGAGTTACTAAACTTATTTATGTAAGTAACTTTTAAATACTAAGCGGTATTAAAATAATAAATGCATATCATGGCTTATCGCATAAAATTAAGGAGAAAGTACCTCTTGCGTTATTTCACTCCAATAAACAATTTTCAAGAAAATGCAAATCAAAATTCGAGGGCGCAGTGTAACCCTACAGAGGTAGGCAATACTACGACTTTCTGAGTCATGCTAATTGTAGCAGTGAATGGTTAAATTAAGTACAGTAGCGAGAGGAACAGCCACATCTGGGCGCACCACAATCCACACCAAATGAACCCTATGGGCAACCAAGTGCACTACAGTGTCAACATGTGGGCTGGCATTGTCAACAAAAATTTATTGGGACCTTATTTGCTATCTGACCGTCTCAGCTGAGTCCATTACTTAACGTTCCTGCAGGACGTACTGATGAAATTGCTGGAGGAAGTACAATTAGCGATTCGCTGCACTATGTGATTTCAGCACGATGGGGCACCACCACATTTTTCTGTTGCCATATGCCGCCATCTTAACACCACGTTTGCAGGTCGCTGGATATGCTGGATTTTTATGGGGTCGTGTCAACTCCCTGATTTACGAGATGCATGTGATTAGCCAGGAAGATCTCGTGGCATGTGTGATAACTGAATTTGATTGTGTACTTGCCATACCAAATATTTATGTACGAGTCCAGGCCAACCTGATCCGCCATTGACAGCTGTGTGTTGAAGTAGGAGAACGATAAGTTGAACCATTATTGTAAATATGTATTGATGTTCATAAATATGTATGTACTAAGTGCAAATGCATTGTTTCTATTTGTGCTGTGTTCCTTATTCTGAATATGTCATCTCTCTTATCTAACAATTAAGACAGTGTTTGGTGTCAGCAGTTATATCTAGAAGTCGTATTTGCATTTCACTACTACTCCACTTCTACCTCATTTCAACTTCATCAGCTCTCAAGAAATTATGTTAAGGAGGCTTATGTAGCGAATACAATTTCCCACATGTGAGGCGTGAAAACTGGTGGGTGATTAGGCCGACTCTGCTACACGTGACGTACCAATTGGCACGTATTCTCTTTAGTATTAATTGTCCTGTACCACTTCGAGTAGTGACTGTACACTTTTATTTGTAGGTAGTATCAAATACTCCATCATTTCGGCTTACGTAGGCAATTTGCATGCCTTTGTTCTTAAGAAATCGAGTAGTACTTTTTTTGCTGACTTTATAACATGAGAATGCTGTATTTAGCTTTTGTGTGATGCCCCAAAATAGTGATTCTAATAAGAATGCTGAATGTTTAAGTGTTATTAATTTAAGTGTGTTTTTTTGTAGATGCACAGGTTGAGAATATTTTTATCAGTTTCGGGTAAAAATAAAACGAAATCACTTGGCATCCTACAGCATCGTTCGATCAACACATGTTACTTGTCAATATGTCACCCAAATCTCGCTACTGAACTCAATTTAACCATTCAATGCTGCAATTAGCATATCTCAGAAACCCTTTTATTACCTACCTCAGCGGGGTCACACTGCGTATTCGTATTTTCTTGAAAACTGTTTACCGGAGTGAATTAACACGAGAGGTACTTTCGCCTTAATTTTTCGCGACAAGCCATGATATGTAATTAATATTTTAACACCGCTTAGTATTTAAAAGTTACTAACAGGAGCAGCAGCAGGGTAGTGGCGAGCTTGTTTGGAATGTAAGACATGGGATTAAATAAGTGAACAGTAAACTTCTCAGCTGCATGCAGCGCGGAGATCCACGTCGACATGGCTAAGAAATGGCTTTATCGATAAAGGTTCTGTAGTGCGACACTTGAGAACTCTTTTAAAACTCATTTAACGAGAGCCACAAATTTTGCAATCCAAAATATGTAATTACTTTCAGAATTAAACCTCTTTTTTTTTTGCTGTCACGCATAACGAACTGGTTCGGTGCTTGTAAATAAGAGTTCGCTTGTAAAAACGAAATAAAACTAGCATGTGATCATCGGCAATTTCACTCATGTGTTTAGGCCCCCGTGCCCACGAATCATCTCTAAGATAAGAAGGGCTTTACCAACTAATGCTAAGCAATGAGCAGAGAGGACACATGCTTGCATGGAGTCAAATCACAAAACAGTGACACATGTTCCACTACATAAAACTGGCGTGCCATGTGGGGCCTCGGACGGGAACTTCAGTACCAGACAGGGACCCAGAACGAGCACGAAGAGATGGAGAAGAGTGGAGCAGGATGGGAGCGGTAGCCACGCGACACGAACTTCCAGACCCACCTACCAGGCTGAAGATAGTGTGTGACAAAAGCACCGGTAAGCTGTGCAGCGGCTCTGGCGACGATGGGCTAATAATAGTAACCGAATTACGTGGTTTGTGAGGGTCATCTGTAGTTCACATTTTGTGTACTTTGCCCACAATATACACTCGCCCCAGTGCATGAGCAGATGTCACAATGATATTTGTTTTAAAATAGATTGTAGGCTTTCGCGACCATTGTCTGCATTTTCTTAGCTTCTGCGCGTCCAGAGATTGTCTTGCGATGTTTCGGCAATCATAGCAGCTGCCATCATCAGGTATTCGGAGTCGGAGACCAACTGGTGGATGCAATTTTTTTTTCCTAACCTACCCTAACTACTATGTTATATGTGAGGCCCGGGGAAGGAGCGGGACTAAGTGTGTCTCAGGGCTGAGCCCCATACGCCTACTAGGGGGAAGTTTCATGCAGAGGAGGCATGCATCGCGGCAGAGAGGGATTGGGCATACATGGCCACAATTGGGGCCATGTCTACCTTCCTAGGTGTACCTATAGCTAAGCCATAATCTAAGAAGAGAGAGAGGGAAAAACCGGCATAGTACCGTAAAAACCCTCTCGACAGAATTCCAATAATACTCGCGTTTTCATATGAAAATAATTTTAACGACCTTAAACCTACGCGCAAAGATTTTAGGATAGTAATATTATTTTCAAATCAAAGCGCGATTATTTTTTTTATTCTATTATTAAAAAGGCCTAGATATGAGGGGGTCGGGGTAAGAAAGTGCCAAGCCACATTTTTTAAGAAAATAAACTGGCTGCACCATCTAGTGAGTAAATGTCATACTATTAATGTACTGTATAATATGGTTCCATTGGAACCCAATAGATAGCGCTAAATGCCATGTTGCAGTTCTTGTCCCACATAATTTCACCTTTTGTTTTCGAGTCAAGATAGTGCCAAGCATCATTTTACCGATGTTGAAGAATGGCTTGTAAGAGGAAATTAAATTTTTTCGGTGACTCGAATGATGGAGAGTATAATGGCTTGGCAGACCACGATTATTTTCCAGAGACTGACAACAGTAGTACATGTGAAAGAGAGGAACAGGTGAGTGTTGCTTGGCATTATTA
>PNEQ01068297.1:23463-36877 GCA_003012365.1 Medauroidea extradentata | reverse complement strand
TGGTACAAAAAGTTTTGCTTAGAACACTTAAATTATGGAGTATTATTTGATATTGATTGAGTACTGTGTTACAGCTCTTGCTAAATGAAACACCGGACATGCATATATGTTTACTATGTCATGATACCTATTGGAAGTTTACTTTTTATTACTTAGTTATTCAATATTGAGTAAGTCGAATAAAGTATTAACTTCAGTGTACAGTGTGAATAACTAATGGATAGATAACTAAGATAGTAAAAAAAAAAGAAAAAGTCATGTGTCATATCTGAGTTTGCAGTGTGTCAGCAAAGACAAATAAATGCACTTCTGTAAGTTCATTGCCAGCAAAAGGCTTCATATTTTGTTGTTATTTATTATTACCAAACGGCACGGTACAAATATATAACTAATTACGTAGTATTGCAAAGGCCAGCATATCGAAAAAACGTGATAGGATGTATCTGTACATATTACTTTTATTTAGTAGAAGCATAAAAAAATACAGTTTTTATATATGTATTAAAGTGATAACTATGGTAATATACATTAATAATAAACTTTTAAAGACGTACCTAAGCACTACACTTTAGTTAATATCGGTAGTAGTAATAAAAACTATGAATTTCTAAAAATAATGTTGCCTAGTATGAAAATTATCGTTAATTTTCCTTGTCAGATTATAATAGGAAATGTGCTATATAAGTACGTATTTCTGAATTCGAGGTTGGAATATGCATAAAGTATGTAGTGGTAGACGTTTAACTAATAGATCGATACTTATCGATAAAATAGAACCTGGTAGTCCTTAGGTTTTGAAGGTTCGAATCTTACTTTTGCCAAAGGAAATTTTAGTATACGAAAAATTAAAATATGCTCGTAAGGACAATGTCCCGTACACAAGTTAAACAACATCTTTTTAACAACATAAAGGCATGACTGTGCTAGAAACGTAAATGGCTGACGGCATAAGCGGAATATACCAGGCAAGGTAAGAAAAGAAAGCCAGTCGACTACAACACTAAATACAAGCCAAGATACTTGTTGTACAAATATAACGACGAAAGTAGATAAGAATTGATTGAAACAAAATTGTGGATATAAACAAATGACTAGTAAAAAACTAAATCAAATGATCCAAAGCTACGACTATTGCGAGTAATTTTTGGATTGTGAACATTAACTATTAATATAACATATTAACAAATAAATAAACATAAAATTAAAGAATTATTTCATCACAGCTAAAAATATTAAACCATATTCTGGTATGGGGAAATACACAAAATTTTATAAACAATAAGGCATAGGTCCACCCAAAGATATTAACCTAAAGAAAATAAAACTGAATCAAATGACAAATGTAAACTTTAATGTGACAAGGATGTATACCAAAGTAATAAATGACAAAAATATGTATTAAAATATATTACTATGAAGTAAGAATTATTAAAAATTTTTAGAGATACTGATGTCGCATCAAATATACACGTATTTATAAACTAAAAATTAGTCATATTCCCATTTCTATCGAAACTCTAAAACGATTAGTAATTATTTCCAACACATTCTCATGTCTGGGGAAATAGTAAATGTTATGTGAAAACTACTAGACATAGGTATGCCAAAGCTGTTATGTAGTATTTTGGGAAAGTGAATACTTTAGGCTATGTGCTAGTAAGAAAAATTTTTATCAAAATAATTGCATAAATTAGATAACAATAAGAAATATAAAAATGGTTTCTGTCTAATAGCAATATGGGAAAAAATAATAAATAATGTAAAAATGGAGCCTTAGGCATGCTAAAAATTTTTAAATAAAGTAAAACATTAAAAAACTATTATTATTCTGGCTATCCGTCATTAACAAAAGTTATTTTATGTATACCACATTTGAACAGTACACTGTCGCCATTGCACTGTTAGCTGAGCGGTCAAAAAACGCGTACTTTGCCAGGGACAGAAGGATTCATGGTTCGATCCTGACCATCGGCAAATGCATTTTTAGTGCACAAAAAATTTAAAAAAATAATAAGCCGTAAGGTCGAGTTCGCCATATACCAACACATATGACTTCGATGTTAAAATCATCGACACTAGCACACTCTAGCAGACAACAAAGTAACTAATGGAACAAACATGGTTATCGACTTCAGTGCTGCCTAGTTACCAGTGATGGAAACATGTCAACTTTGGTGCCACCTAGCAGACAATTATGTAAGCAAACATCCCCAAAATCTAGCAGACGATGCACAGGGGAAAAAATGCCAAGTTAACAAGTGACTGACGAAAATGTAAACAACATGGAGACACTGCATGACAAGATTGCCAATGTACTCGAAAACAAAATAGTGGACATGACGTCATCAAAAAGGAGGACGTCGTGTTGATGGTGCCATGAGAGAGAGAACATGGCAGAGAAAGGGCATCGTGTCGTCGGTGCCGAGAGAGAGAGAGAGAGAGGGCATCGTGTCGCTGGTGCCATGAGAGAGAGAGAGAGAGAGAGGGCATCGTGTCGCTGGTGCCATGAGAGAGAGACTGATGACATGAAAAGAAGGCGTCGTCTTTCGGTGCCGAGAGAAAGGACGTCGTCGAAAAAATGGCCGACATATTAGCCGACAAAATGGTCGACAATCCAAGATGGCCGACAAGATGTACGACAAAATAGCCGCCAAGATGGCGGACAAGATGGTGTCCGAGACACCGAGCACAGACACCACGCCCCACCAAAACGAACCTACTATTCCCTTCTACTAGTGGAACATCATGAAAACATCTGAGCAGACTTAATGATAAAAATCTAACTAAAACATGAGGAGAACTGTAGTAGGTGACAATGATGGGCAGCAACATAATAAACACAGGGCTCAGGTAGCTATTTATACACCATTATATGCAGAAAGAGAAGCTATGACAGGTTGTGACCTGACTGACAATGTTGGAGAGGGGAAAGGAGGGGGATGTAATATGTCAGTTCAAGGTCAAGTGATGCAGGAAGAGAAACTGTGACAGTTTCTGACAGGTGCAGCAGTAATAGTGGTGAAGAGTGGAAAGGAGGGGGAAGTGAGTTGTGACAGATTCAAACATGTGCAGGAGTTCAGTTGTAGGAGAGGGGAAAGTACGGGGGAGTGCAATATCAGTTCAAGGTCATGTGATGCATGAAGAGATGCTGGGACAGGTCCTGACAGGTGCAGCAGTAATGATGGTTGAAGAGGTGAAGAAGGGGGACGTTAGCTGGGACTGGTTAAAACAGGCATAGCAGCTCTGTTGAGGGAGAGGGGAAAGGAGGGGGAAGTGCAATGACAGTTCAAGGTCATGTGATGCATGATGAGATGCTGGGACAAGTTCTAAGAGGTGCAGCAGTAATGATGGTGAAGAGTGGAAGGAGGGGGGAAGTGAGCTGGGACCGGTTCAAACAGGCACAGCAGCTCTGGTGATTGAGAGGGGAAAGGAGGGGGATGTGCAATGACAGTTCAAGGTCATGTGATGCATGAAAAGATACTGGGACAGGTTCTGACAGGTGTAGCAGTAATGGTTGTGAAGAAGGGAAAGGCAGGGGGAAGTGAGCTGGGTCAGGTTCGAACATGTGCAGCAGTTCTGTTGTGGGTAAGGGGAAAGGAGGAGGAAGTGCAATGATCATTCAATGTCATGTGATGCAGGAAGAGAATCTGGGACAGTTATGCAAATGAATGTGTGGGGAATAAGGGAAGATGGGAAGGTACTGTAGATAACTGCATGGTTATACAAAACTATAGTCAGTTCCCTGCTGGATACTGAAGAGGTCGGATGCTGTCCGTCATGTCTGGGAGATGTGCAAGTATGTATCATAATTAATAACATAATTTATCGGACATCGATCGGGTATAGATTCGAGAATGTAGGATAATTGATCGATTGAATCGAAAATTATTAACAGTTTGAACTGATCGGTAATCGATCGGGTATTGTGCACAAGAAGTTCAATAATAAATATTAATGATTGATTTTACATTTTTAGTTATTAAAATATAGGGGTTATGTTGATCGGGTATGGGGCACATGAATTAATATAAAGATAATATCCATTGATTTTTTTTGTTATTAAAAATATAGAGGTTATGTATGCACATGTACTGCATAGCATGTGAACCTTATTTAAAGTACAACACTTGAATTAAATAATCGATTACTCCAATATGGCGGAATTAGCAATATCTACAATGTCGAGCCGAAGGTTGCCGAGCATGACCGAAGATTGCCGAAGGTTACCAAACATGACCGAGCATTACCGATGTATTTTTTTAAACTAAATTTTTATATAAAATAGATTTTTCTTTAAAAAGATTTTATTTTTATTAAATTAATTTTTTAAATGCATGTGGGGTTGGGACAGAATGCGAAATCAAAATTTTTTCGGAAGACTCGAAAGAAACCTTCAAGATGGCAATAGAAAAAATAAGGTGAAAATTAAAAATATTTCTCGGAATTAAAAAAAAACATTTTGGACTTTTTGAATATGGCCGGAAACAAGATGGTGGCTGGAACCAATATGGTGTCCGGAAACAAGATGGCGGGCGGAAACAAGATGGCGGCTGGAAACAAGATGGCATCGGGGTGTCGGGTTACAGGTGTCAAGAGGTCAATGTTAAATGTCTAGGTCACCCTCACACCCCCAGCCCCCAGCCGCTGTGACCGGATCGGTTATTTCCTTCCACTGTAGTTAATCATAAAATGTAACAAATGTTATATTTCAAATGTATTGAGTCGGAGGTTTTATAAAAGTTTAGTTTTACTCACATTGTTATATCGCACAATATCAGAGCAATATCTGGGCACTTTAATATGCGATAATACATTTAAAAAACCTGTTTACTGGCACAAACCATTACTATATTTAGTTATTTAATACCCATATATATATTTTTTACAACAGAACTACACCAAGTGTCGGCCACGATGGTGCAATGGTTACTCTCTGGCTGATATTGTAAAACTTAAGTGAGTTCAATAATCTTCAGGGTTAGTATAATATTGTTTCTCAGATTTTGCACGGAACCATAGATTCTTTATCCAAATTTAATATCTTGTATAATCAAAAGTATTTTTTATTTCATTACGGATGTTAGGTTCATATGCAATACTTTATAAGTATAGCAAGGAATACTTCTGGGCTATTGTGTGATTTTGGTTTAGCGTAACACAAAATAATGTTATTTATGTTGTATATTAGTATAACATAAGCCTACCGCAGTACTATTTACCACTAATGACGTGTTCATTACTTAATATGTGAAGCAACGTGTGATTGAACACGCACAAAATAAACACATTTAGCCTAAATGCAAGTTTAACCATGTATGACCTATTATTTTAATGTAGGTACACTATCCTACTACATCACATAAAAAATCACTTTCGTGATTCGCATTTAATTTAAATCGCTTTTCCTTCTGCGCAAATATGTCATTCCAGACATCGTATTAATGTGGTTGCGAAAATGGAAAACAGACGGTTTAAAAATTTAATAAAACATTTTTCTATCAGACACTTATAAAACTATCTATTAGTATTATATTAAAAATACACGAAATACGTGGGTTTTGAACCCGGATCCTTTAAAATGGTAGCTAAGTATCGTAACCAAAATGCTACACTTTACCCGTTGATTGCCATGCTAGGTTCAGCATTTATATGACCAGTGCTGGCCGTTATGGCTTGTGACGTAGACCAATCAAAATATGTTTTCGGTCGCCTTCTGCTTCCTCGAACTTTGCTTGCTTCCCATTCCTAAACTATAGGGTTTAGAAGTAAAATTCTTTTTGGCATCTTCATATATCTACATTGTTAACAACATGGCATACATTTCATCATATTAAAAATTTCATGCAAGGGGTCTATTGTATATTTTAAATTTAGAAGAACATATATTAATTAAACAATAATCTATTTTTTTATTTGTATGTCTGTCTCCTACAGCTTTTGCAGCCGATATAAAATAATAAGATACTACAATAGTTTTTGTAGTAGGCTGTAAACTTTTCGTCGCAGTTTTTTTATTTGGTAAACCGACCATTTATTGTGATACGCCTTAATACCATGATAAACCACTTTCCGGTCTTCGCGTAGTTGGGAAGGTTATGTTTACAGAGTTTGCAATGTTACCAACAGAGAGCAAGCATGTAGGCTATAGTTTAGCCAAGAAGTGATCAATGTATGGAATATAAGATCACAGTTAAAACGTTTAACATATTCCAGTTGCTGAAGTTCGATGCCTTAGTATTTCGAAGTAGAGTAGGCTTAACCTATATCTAGAATATTATGTTCATTTCACAAGAATTCTTAATTCCTTCAGTTATCCTGTACCAATTTAGGCCTATATAACATATTTTGTTAGTTCAATTTAGCACATTTAAAGGAAAGCAATTCTCAAAGAGCTGACCAAAGATATCTCGTGATATAATATTTATTGCATTTTTCTTGAGGTGTCGAGGCATTGAGAACAGAATCCGAATAATAAATAACGATGGAGCTAAATCAATCGTGTCACTGTCGGCATAAAATAACTATTTTGTTTCATATTTCTTAAGATAAATTCTCAAAGTTGAAGTAAGTTAATAGGCAGTCAAAATTTGCAGCGAGTCAATATAAACTCTGTCTAAAATGAGAGAAATGAATTGTATCACGTCATAATGGAGTTTTCCATGTACTGAGAATGTAACTTTGTTTCTTTATTAGACTACAATGATAATATCATGCTGTAACAATTTACAGACATACTTACCACTGCTATGAAACAAATGCCCTACAATTAATAATGAAATATGTACGCTACACGCATAATTCTTTCCTGAAAGTACAGCCGTGGTAAGTAGTAAAAAAGGAACTCCAACGGAATAGTTTGATGATTGATAACGTACGTTTCATTGATCGATAATAATCCTGAAGTGTTCTTGAGAATTCCGTTAGCACACATTGCCAAGAAAGAAAAAAGCTTATGTCTACCTTAATGAAGCGATATCACATTTCACTTAAATAATAGGACTGCATCTAGATGCTCAAACATAAATCGGCCATAAGTAAACACTACAATACCTAGCCAATCTGACGTAATATAAATAAACTACACTAGTCATTTTTGTCCTAAAAATAAGTTTTCCTTCTAACTTCTTAGGTTGGCTGGTTATGTCTCACAGTAACCTTAACATGGAGGCGATAGGAAGGGGAGGATATAATCAGCAAACTACTTCAGTGTATAATCAAACAATTTCCCCATTTAAATATGTCCGAAAGTGCTTTTGGAATGTTTTGCTCAAAAGTGGTAACATAAATCTAAGTAGGCCTACATCCTAATGACTTGCAGCAATAATCTATATTGGACGGTTATGCAATTAAAAGCGTACACCGCCTCGTACAAATATTCGATTCTGCACGTAAATTCTTTTGAATGACACATTTTGCTAAAAAAAACTGATAACACCTGATTTGATTATTAAATAATGCATACAGACAGAAACATAAAACAGCGGGCGTATATGTGCTGTGACAGAATTTCCATTGCAAACTTCGCAGTCGAAATTACGTGGAAGATTATTTACCAGCCCAATATTTAGAAACAAAACATTTCGCGTGGAGAGGACGCAGGAGCAGCGAGGTGTATTGGCGCGAAAGAGCTTGTTTTGAAAAGAAGAAGGAAGGCGTGGCGTGGATCAGTGGTGTAGCGTGTGTGACGTCACGCGCTCACGTCATTGTCTGCCGGCGCGGCTGTTGCGATTTCCATGTGAAAAAGCAAAATACGCGCCCGGCGTGGATGGGAAAAGACAGCCTATAGGAGTAATCCTCACATAGTAAAAGAGAAACGGTAATAGTTTTTATCATAATTAATTCTAGCAGTACATCCAATGAAAGAATAGAAAATGACTGTCAATTCTAAATTAACTATTGTAATTATTTATGTAGAAATAAAAGCGGCAATGGTGGACGACTACTGTCTGCGATAGGCGGGGCTGTTTTAAAGATGCCTCTCTCTCATTGGCCAAACAACCAAGGAAGGAAAAGCAGTGGCGAGTTTTTGGTGTGCGAGAGAGAACGCAGAAGAGAGAAGTCGGTTCGGCAGGGATGCTGGGTGGAAGGACGTGTAAGTTATTCTTCGATATATCAATGGCGTTAAGGTTTCTTAAGCGTTAATAATTCAGGGATGTTGAGCGCTGACGACCAAATGATATATTACTAGGTGAGGTAATTCTAAATGGTTACATGAAAGTGTATGTAAGATTATGTAACGTCTGCATTCGCTAAACCCACAATTTCCAAAGGCAAAAAAATACTCGTTACTGACGGAAGAGTGGAATAGTTGGCTAAATGGATAGGTTACTCAAACAGGCTATGATTTTAAAGTATTTGGGGGAAAACCATGATAATGGTATACATCTAGTTCAGTTGTTAAGTATAATGTTGGGCCTCATTATAATCAAAGACTTCCTTGTTTATAAAAAAAACTTAAATCACAAAAGTAAATTGTGACATTATTTGATTAAAGACGCATAAGTTAACGTGTTAGTTGTAGTTTTATATTTAGGTGCTGAGACACAAAGATTTATATTAAAACTATCTTTTCTACCGAGCTTATATTTGTTTTGTTTCTTGTTTATGTTCGCTTTTAATTTAAACAGAATAGGAAATTTTACGACTAAGAGGGAGAAAAGGGTCAAAATATGATAGCATGTTATTCTCAATAATTTATTAACCCCATAACATGTAACTGTGCTCTAATGTATATAAGTTCGTGTACATAACAAACTGTAAGCCTACTATTTCTTCATGTTCAGCCCCTAGGATGGTAAAAACTTCGGGGCGAAAAAAGAAAATAATAAAAAATTGATTGAATTTGCTAAATACGCCTCCCAACAGTTGCATTCTGGATCTCCCCCTTCCTTGTCACCGTCAGACAAAATCACTGATACGGCAGTTACATGCTGAGCTTGGAGTGTGGTTCAGGTGTACAAATGTAAGCCAGGCCTTATTCATAATACGATTATACTGTTATAGCTGGTCGCAGAAAGACAATATGTGACTCACGCATAAACTTGCCACATGCCGGCAGGAATTCTTATCTGCCTAGGCATCGTCTTTCTCCTATCTTCTCCGCTCGCCGTGTTTGCATTGTGTTACTAGTTCAATGAGCTGCCACATGTCAGAAGAGTTAAAACGTTCCGGTAACTTTACTGTGAGGTTATGTCTGGAATGGTTAGTAAAGGGAATATAAAAATATGCTTTCTTAAGTCAGCAGTTTTCATCGTCCCATTGTCCTTAACTGTTTCACGAGTGAAACTACATGATCTCACATCAGTGGGGTTTGTGATTGTTTCTTATTTTTAAAGTAATATAAAATTATTTTAGTAGCATATTTTGAAGTAGATTTTACACAAATTGTAATATCTGTTAAAAATTTAAAATCCACAATATTTTAAAACTCGAAATTCTGAAGTAGAACATCTCCGAACTATGTTATGCGGCTGCGATCTGGCAACAGTGCGCGCCATAAGACCTGTATTGCAATCTAAGGTTGGGACGCTCTATAGCTGCACAACTAAGACTAGGTGTAGGGCTAAGTTACTCAAGAACCAATTCGTCATTTTAGTAGCCTGTAGGTCTATAGCTTGTTCAACCTGAAATACTTTTATTTTGTACATCTGCCTTTACCAATATTATTTTCTTGTTATCAGTAACTTGTAGACGTTATCAGTGAAGCTGTACTAATCGGCTACTTAAATTAAATAATAAGAAAATTAGATAGTAAAACACTCTTAAAAAATCTACTAACTTTACAATAAATTAAAGCAACAGCATACAAACAATAAAGATGTTGGAGACAGAAAATTACCAAAACGAATTGGACGGTAAAACGACGACACACGATCACAAAGTGATAAAAACCGGATGAGCACAGGCAACACGATGATGACAACACAGATGAACACAGCAAGCTTTTGTATACAGCAGACGCTACATTTCGAAAACTGAGGTGTGTTTCCGTATTCAGGAACAAATACAGTCTGTGGAACTTTTTTTACGACAGCATTACTGAATTTGTTCTGTCAGCTAGTTAGTTATTTGTGCAGACAAAATACATGAAGAAATGTCCAATGTCTGAAGTAATTGTACTGATAATATGTGTAACAAAGGCACTCATGATATGTGTAGTAATAGGTCTAAGACTGATAATTTACTTAGATAACCACGTCTTTGAATGCTTATAAAAATGATTAATATTTGATGAAGTGATTTTTATACAAAATGCACATAATAAAATTTGTATAAATAGTAGCATACTCCTAGTTATAAACCGTTTCACATTAATTAACTGACTTATCTATCAAAATCTTTCATAGGTAAACAGTTATGCCGACGCATATCAAGGATCTAGAAGCAATAACTTGCTATACAAGTTGTTCAGAAAAAACTCGGAAAAACTCCGGCAGGTGATTCCTTGTGAAAAATAAAGCAGGATATATGCAAGAAACTTTGTATGTAATTGTGATATCAAAGGAGTAATTCGCATTTGAAAATAAAATTTTAAAAATTTGATTTCCCCATAAACCGAACAGTGATCGACGTAAACTGACAAAACTCAGGATATTACTTCAATACAATAAGTTCGACAAACCAACAGTAAACGCTAGTTGATACTTTTTACCCTTGCGAAAGTATAACATATCGCCTCCCTTAAATTGCTGACAACTTTTTTATCGTCAGGATAATCCAACATTTAAGAGTGAATTATTGTGACCTTTGTAATAAAAAAAGTCCTCTTGTAGCGACTGTCTAGGACGCATAGTTTTCGTGCAAAACGCACGTCAAATATTGGCGTGATGAAACACAGCCTAGCATGTAGGCAACACTGCGTACACGAGTGTCTGGTTTATTCCGTAGTGACGCACAGACGATGGTCGACATTCACTGTAAATAGCATCGACCTGGAAAAAATTTAATTATCATATTTTAAAATACATATTTTTATATTGGTTGTATTAAATTACTTTTTTTGAAAGTTTTGGTTGGTTTCTCGACATTAATATGGTTATTTTAAAAAAAATTTAATGATTCTACTACAATATCAGATTGATTTTCATGAAATAACTCCTTTAAATAGTTTAAATGACATAAATCATTACATTTAGGCCTATAACTTTCCAAGGGTTCAAAAAATATTTTGACTGCCGCAGGACGTTCAGTTCAACCTATTTAATTTATGAAGATTTTGATAAACACCAACTATTGTTAGGTGTTATTGTCTAAATCCTAACGAAATGGAACAATCCCAATGTACAAATTTAAAGTTGCTAAATTATTTACCAAATGCTTATACATTTTAAAATTATGTATACCAATTGAAACCCTGACATTTTTTAAATTAATTCTTTCTTAATGTGTTGGACACGAAGGTTTTGTGAAGTAAAATGCTGCAAAATTGCATTCGGTTTAGTTTAGAAAAATTGTCGCCGATGAATTAATCTACAAATATCTCGTCGATTTAGATCAGTTTTGTGTTTCATTATAGTTATTTAATTATCTCATTGTACCGATGATACATACTTCTACTAAGAATTTCCATTCCGTTTTTAATTCGCAAGACATTTGGGCAATGAAAAAAACATTTTGATGGTTTTAAAGTCATAAAAAGGATTTTGTAATGTTAGACTCTGTAATGCGAAAGCACAGAGGCTATAACTTTTATATTTATTTTCTAATTATCCTTGATTATCCTAGTTTGTTTTTTGATTTAGTTTTGCTGAGAATACTATTCTAAGTGAACAGTTTAGTATCAAATGTAATCAAGAGAGTAGAGAATTCGTAATACTTACGATAAGATAAATATTATTCAGTAAATACTCATAATTAAAATCATGGCACTAAATAAAAGAAAAATTTGACGTTTTCAGTACAGTAACGAATTTACTTTTTTTTTTTTCCGAATTTCTGATAAGAGTTGCAAACTTCTGAAACTGTATTCATAGTAATGAGGAAGTCCATTAAAGTTCTGTACCTGTACCGGGGTGTAAAGTAAAGGTGTTCGTAGATTGGCTTAGAAAACTTACTACGAATAGTAAGGAAACACATCGTCAACTGGCGCGCAACAATCTGTGCGAGGTCGACCATGATGTAAACAAGTCGTTAGCCTTCGTTTGCACTGATGTTCGTGATAGAATACATAATGAACTGGTAGTACATTTCTGCCGGACACATAAAGTGACGAAATATTGTGAGCACCGTGTACCTATCCTTGCAGGCGTGGCTAAATGAAGCCTCCTCATTGGCAGTTATCAACTCAGAGATATATGCGTCTCCCTACTGTCACACGGCTGGTAGGAAGTAGCAGGTATACGCCTGGGCCTCCCACAAGGGTCTGTCAGTGTGACGGTCCTTTGTTCCCATTGGCAACTTATCGATATATGAAGGTATGAAACTACTGGAGGAGAAGATTATTTTCATCGAGGAAAAGTGTCCATCACGGGTAACTGGCCAAGCACCGATGCTTATCTCCGCGGGTGGTCCCTGCCTACTTGAGTGAGAGAACACGGGGTAGACGCTACCTGCTCGTGCAATGTGGTGGAATACATTAGCAGTGAAAGAGCTCTAGGCCCATTATGTATTAGCCTACTGCAATATTTTCAAATTTCGAATTTCCAGTTTTGAAAAGCAGTTAGTAAAGTTTATATAAAGTTTTAAACACCTAACTACCCTAAAATAAGCTCAATATTCTACAATATTCATTAAAGTTTAACAGTTCCACATTTATCAAAATGACTTGCTGGCATTATGGCAGACATGACTGAAATAAAATTTCACATGTACACAGAAATGTCAACTTCATTAATGACGCGTTTTCTTCTAGTGTTTCACAATATATCTGTATACTATTCACAGTTAATTAATAATTTTTCGAATATAAATGTAACTTTATGTTGACATGAAATAGGAATAAAAATATGAAACCTAAGCGTTTAGCTACACATGTCTTTAAATAAATGCACAGTCAAGTAATAAACCGAACAAGCAAGATACGAAGAGAAATTGGAAACTGAATAATTTATTTCGAAATTATTACAAAAGAAGAATGTAGACCTAAACTAGCAAAGCTCTGTGAGAAAATTAAAAAATAACAAGAAAATTTAGAAAATAAACAATACTACAAAATAAGATCATATACCTAGGCACCTGGAGTCATGGGCACTAAATATTAATGCACAGTAAACAAAACAGTAAAAGCAAAATACGACCAGGTACCGTAAATTAAACATGATAATTTACAAAAACTGTGACAGTTTACCAAACGCTAATTTAGGTTTACTGATAACCATAATAATAGGCTTCAGTATATATATATATATATATATATATATATATATATATATATATATATATATATATATATATATATATATATATATATATATAT
>PNEQ01068297.1:0-23363 GCA_003012365.1 Medauroidea extradentata | reverse complement strand
ATTTCTCCTCGCCGGCCGGAATCTAACCCGGAACCTTTGACCCATCACCCTCGAGGACTGAGCCAAGCGGTCCGAATAAACATATAAACAACAATACAGTAAAACGTATCCGTAAGAAACTAACAAAATAAACATTTGTGTTTTCTACCACCATTTTGAAAATAAAATGAGCCTATTTCTTTAATTTAAAATAACATTTTATTCTATTGACGTGTTACAGGCAAAGTGGAATATTGCTTCAGAAAGAATTTCGTTTTGTGTTGTGGAATCAGATTATGTTGCCATCTTTTGATCTGGTGTTGGCTTTAAGGAATGCAAGTAGGAAAAGCTGTCTGTTGCATAGTGCAGTATGGTGGTACTAAGAATTTTGTAGCAAGAGTGACGACATTGCATTAGATAGTGTTTCAGCCAGGATGCTTAGTTATTAAAATTTCTCTCATCGTCTTTTAATTTAAGAATGTGTACTAGTTGAAAAATTGTGTTATGCAGACGTTATAAGCAGAATGTAAATTTCTCGTTGAAATTGCTGTAGACGTTACAGTAATCAAACAAAGGTTAGATAAGAGCCAGAACGAAGGAGAGTTTATATATATATATATATATATATATATATATATATATATATATATATATGCATTGTAACAGCGTTTGGGAGCCAATCAAGACTCGCTACGTTTTTTGGGATATTGAGCCCATTTATTAACGCCCAATAAGTTGATGATTATTTTTTAGGTTAATATTTTCGACATCGACGGACCAGCACGCTCCCATCGAGACTCGACCTCGAGACCCAGCGGAGAACTGCACTGCTGTTGATCGGATGAGTGCTGGTGGACAACCGACAGACGACAGACAGACTGACCACAGACCTCGTTTACTTGGTAACCGTGCCATATATCGGCGTGCTTGTCCTCGATATTGTGCAACTACGAGGAGGGTGAGGTGAGTTGCTTTCTTCCGTGGTTTCCCAACGATGACCTGATTGCCGCTCGGATGTCTTGCTGTACGGCATGCCAGGCAATATTGCAACATTACCCCCCATTCCATCCCCGGATCTTTAGGCCGGTCTGAGAATGATATGAAAGTTGGACTCAAATCTGGAATTTTTTTGGCAGTGGGAATATGGAGAAGGTGGTTAAACTCTTCCATGTGGATAGAAATTACTTAGATGGACTAACTAGAGAAAGACGGATAACTAAGATGAAGGAACCTCCTACTTGACGTTGACAGTTTGTATACAAGCATCAGCTGTACTCTGCTGAACTAAGGTTGGCCGGTGTGTCCTTGAACTTGTGAAAGGCGTGCATAATTCTTCCACACGACCGCGGCAGACACAAAGAAAGGTATCGCGAATCGCGCGAGCTGTACTAAATGTTTGTATGTATGTGGCAACTAAACTAAAAAAAACTATCCATTAGATGCTATAGTCTCATAATACATATAAGTTATAAAACTGCAAAGTATTACATTTAACATTATTAATTGGAAATTAATAATAATTGAAACAATATCGCTCCCCTCTTACAAAAGGAGTATTGTGTGTACATTAAGTTGGTGAAAGAGAATACAATGTTACAAAACAAGAAATTACAAGATTGCTTACTGGTATATACTATTAACTAATACCTAATAACATTAAATTTTCTGTGTACAGTTTCAGTTTTATCTGTTTCCCTTTATAACTACTTAAATTTGGTTGGCCATGGTATAGGATTTGGATATAGAATAAGAAGGGAAGTTGAAATTTAGAAGCACATTTAAAATTAATCATAGACTTCTATGAAACAAATCTGAACAAAAATTAAATATTTGCAGCTGCATGCAAATTTCTAAATTTCAACTCTATTTGGATCAGAATACAGGAATACTTATGCAATTTAAATTCAACTACGCATACCTAATAACTAATGTTGAAAGTTTTTTTTCTAAAACAGGTCTTTTTTTATTATTCTCTAGGTTGAACAAATTGTACCTAAATATACAAGTTATATATTTATTTTTATTAAATTCAAATTGACACTTCTATGACCTTTTTAAAATAATTTATATTCTTATAGGTAACTGAAATTGTGGCTATAATGTTCGTCTTTATTATTACATATCAGATTTTTCTACTGTGTTATTCTAATCACAAAACTCAACTACTAATATTACACTAGAATGCGAATTCTATTGCATAATTTTATAGCTCATTTACAAAAATGAAAATTTACACTTATGACATTTACTGAAGCTATGGCGATTCTTTCCTAAAATTAAGTTGTTTTCATACAAATGAACTGTAAAGAGAAGTAAATTTTTCTAGATATGAATACATTACTATAAACATATTTATTTTTGTTTGTGGACAGCAATTTTAATTTTATAGGCTCCTCAATACATACATGAAAGTTAACTTTTTTTCTTACAAGTGAGCTGTAATGACAACAGGTTAACCTAGTGGTAAATACCTTACTATATGTATATGTATTTTTTATTATTTTTTGGTTTGTAGACAGCAATACAATAAATATTTTGTTTTATGCATAATTTTCAATAAGACTTTGAATAAATATATATATATAGCTTTCTTTTTTCTCACTTTAAGAAACAGGTTGTATTTATTTATAAAATAAAATTCGAATATGTGTATGTAGTATGATGTTTGAATGTTTGGTGAAATAGCGTAACTGTTTGTTTGAATCTGTATAGGTCGACCTTGTGCAATAGTATATATACGTGTGTGTTAGTAGTGAAAAATTTGCATCGAACTTATCTTGAAGGTGGAAATAATTGAAATGTACTGTAAGAATCTTGTATGACTACTGGTTGGCGAGTGTAGTTGGTGTTGGTGGTGTTGGTATTGGTGTTGTTGTTGACGGTTGAGACATGGTATAGACACATGTTTAATGGACACTCGTTCTAAGTGACAGTATCGTATGTTTTTCTTAATTTACGAGATAACTATCAGTTGTAGGTTTACAGATTCTTTTTCACAACCTTTTGATGTATTGTACCTAAATGTCAGTACTAGAATAAATTAGTTACCAAGTTATCGAGATTTGTTAGGGAATAGTTAGAAAGTTAATCATTATATTTTAAACATAGTCCGTAAACTATGTAGGCCTACGTATATAGTATACCTAGAATGTACAAAGCTTGGCAAGGTAAACGTGTCTGGGAGAGGCAGCAGGCGAGGGTTGCAGTGTGCTTGCAGAGACTCTGTTGCCATTCCCACGTTGCAAGCGGAAGTGACGTCTCACTGGACTGTCAGCTGGGCGACAACCGACCAGTGAGCTCGGCATACACACGCTTGTCCTCACCGCTACTGTTCTCTTGGTTAGTAAGGGCGCAGCCTACCTGCGTGTTACAGACTCACAAGTGACGGAGCTATAAGGGCGACATTGACACGCACATCAAGTAATGCTTCTCCACGAGTCAAACACTGAACTAGTGTGAAATATTTCCATAAATTTCTTTTTACTATGGGAATTTAAGAGGAGTCTTCACAGGTTCTAAATTCCCACGTTTGACGCATGGGAAAAGCGGTCAATAAGAGCCGAGTACCACGCTCAACGGGAAGCATCTCGCCTCTGTTCACAGCGCGTCCTACTAGCATATAAGGTTTTTCCATGTAGTTTTTTCCTACGCGACTATAAGCAGTGACCCAAAAATTTTATATTTTGATTGTATAAATAAAGGTCAACGCATTCCTCTCGCTTTGCTCTTTAACGAATGCAGGTGATATTTTCGGAGTTACAGCAGTCTAAAAACCGCTGTTTTTAGCAATTTTGAGACGCCCAAAATCGTGTTTCTAACAAGCGTACTGAATATGTAATACTATTGAAGCTTGGTTTAAGTGTATGTTATTTTCGTAGATAAATGTAATATGAATAAGTTAAGTGGTTTCGCATAAAAAAGAACACGCGCGATACGTTACAACGCCGTCCACACATCTGTAGCAAATTTCACTGCATGGTCCAATCTGAGTTTCACATACATTCAGTTAGTACATTTCGAAGTACGGCCTTCTCAAATGGCCATTTTTAGTTATGTAGTAGGGCTTAGAAACAGTCCTTTAAATGAAAATGCCGTTCAAATAATGATATTCCGTCCTTGTCCGAAATGTGTTTCTTTTCGTACATTGACACAATGAGCACATACGGAATAGTTTCGTTAAAATAACCACATTTGCGAACATATTATAACGCATTTGAAGCGCGGGGGCATCATTTCAACCTGTTATCCTAGTAGTTTTGTATTTATTTTGTTACGGATTTTACACGTTAATTCTTATCGTTATGTTTATTGAGCGCGCTGCGAAGTGTTTCTCTTAGCGACTAATTCTTGGTGTATATGTTATAAGTAAACCAATCATAAAGTTGATAGCAACACCAAAAATATCAAATCATTAATAAACTTGCTATCTAATAATACAAGGGGTCACATTACGCTGGCGCAATAAGTATATTCAACTGTAACCACAGTAAATTTCTTCGAAGTATTATAAGATAAAGAAACAACTTATCACTCAATAATAAATTGGACGTTCAAAAATGGTTGACGACGTGATATCAGGTACGAAAGAACCATACAGTTATTGCTTGTAATCACCACGAACGTAAAGAAACTTAAAAATGAAAAAAGGAGCTACTGAATACCCCTCAGTTACACATTCAGTGAATCGTACTACCAGATTCAAACACAGTTATTGAAAATTGTTTTGACTGTTAGCCATTTATAGTCATCGTTTTGATCTGACACTCAAGACTGCTGCCCCCCCCCCCCCATAAAACTGACAAAATGAGAAACAGTCGTTTCTCATGTCAACCAGAGTAAATTTAAAATTTGGTCTTACCGCTATACGTATCATAATTGCAAAACACACTTTTTTTGGAAAACTGTGGAGTGGAATTTCTAAACGATCTAAGTGGCAAATATATGCATTCGATATGAAAGGTAAAACCAGCGATGCAAGAGTATGTGTACTGTTCATATGGTACATGCAATCTTTCAACGAACAAAAATTATTACGACAATTATAGAGAATTAGTTCTTACAACAAGACGTAGGCACTGGCACATGGTTATATTGAAGTAATTAACTAAATTCGGAGTCTTTTGGCACTTAGATCAATTCCAATTTCCACTCTACAACTGTTGTCTCTAACTTTCTCTTTACTAACTCCTGTTTTTTTAAATTATTAGTGTTACAAAAAACAACTACCTATCATGCTTTTTAAGAATCTTAGAAGACCCCAAAACCCCTGACATTAATTTAAGTATCGTGGAAGTTATATATATGTTGGTATAATTCTGAGTAAAAAAAATCGGTATCTCAACAGGTATAAAAGATACACAAGCATGATTAAAAACGCATTTATGTCTTCTCGAAACTGCATCGGGTTGAATTTCTAAAATTAATTTTATAATTTTTGCCAAAGACTCTTAGTTGTCCCCTTAAAACTATAGGCCTATATGTCCAGGACCAAATGTTGACTTTGAGCATTGATATGCCAGATAGTTTATTCAATCTCTAGTTTCTTGAATTAATAAAATAGCAACGGCTTTGCCTGATTTTATTATACGAAGTAGCAATTTTTTTAATGAATAATAAAATACATCCAGAAGTTAGTAAGGACCCCAACTTTTCATGCTTGAAAGTGTATCAGGAAACTATAAACTACACTGAAAAAACGGTTTTGTGGTGACTGCAAAACATTTTGTCAATATGGACCTCACCAAATTTTTTTGTAGTGATTGCTAAAATTTTTTGCTTTCCCCAACAATGTTTTGCAGTGACAACCAAAAAATTTTGTAACCAGTGCAAAAATATTTGGTGAGGTCCATATTGACAAAATGTTTTGCAGTCACCACAAAAACGTTTTTTCAGTGTAACATGATTGAACTTAAATTGACACCAGTGTCTTACACGGGATTCAAACCCTCAACCTCACACACCATAGACAAGTGTTCCAACCATAATTTGCTATGCAAGTTCGACAGCAGTTACAAAAATCTACATTCGCTGTATTAATAATTTTACGACGGAAATACTCGCTTTTCGAGTGATATGTCTTGAGAGGTTTACAAACAAAGTTTACCTCGCCAGAATTATAGACAAATACCAGGACATAGGCTTTGTAAATTACAGTAGAGCCGGTCTTATGAAAAAAAAGTACTACTATATTTAATCGGGTTAAATGACGTTCGGTATAGCCTGCCGCAAAAACGATTATTTAAGTCCACCGACCAAGTTTGTAGCTGTGGAGTTTTAAAGCAAAATACGTATTAAAATAATGTATTCTAAAGGGATTAATTTTACAGTTAAAAGCCTCCAAATATATTATACGTACAGCTTATGGATGAATATCGCAAAATAAGACCTTTTTGTCATTTTTAAAATTCAGTACTTAATAAAAAAATGTTGATGTCATTTGTTATACATAAGACAAGAAATTATGCAGAGATATTTTTGAAAATTCTTTTTTATAGCAATTATAGCAAGAATATTTTTTATGAATAAGTTATGTTTTAAACTGTTCTACCGAAAATTAAGCACCTGCGGTGGCCGAGTGGTCATACTACTCGCCTGTTACTACGGCGATTCGGTTTCGTCTCTCAACTTGGTCGACCTCCGATATTTTGCTTGTGGGAAACATGAAGACGTTGCCACTTGACTTTATGTGGGTTTTTCTCGGTTGTATCATGTTTCTCCCGCCCTCTCATTCCGTTGTTTCTCCGCCATAGGGTCTCATTTCTTGTCATCTTTCAGGATATGTAGGCCTATATGGCTACGGGTGCCCAGGTAGAAGTTTGCACTACAGTTCCCTCCACGAACGATATTTGTTTATTTATCTATCGTGAATTAATTATTTTGTATTTATTCTTAACTGAAATTCCGTGGCTACAAATGTAGGTAGGCAGAGTTCTTCAGGCGGCCGTCTAGTCCTAACGTACAAACAGAGAAACAGTCATACAACTTTCGTTTTAAATTAACATAATTAGTTGACTATTTTACTCTGGTAGTCATATCTCTACATGCCATTCATAAAATACTAAAATACCCAATTTGAAATACATGTATATCAAGCTGTTGTCATGCCACCATACAAAATAACTGGCAAGTTTTTTAAGGCACCATGCTGGCGTGGCTAGGTTTATGTATACCGAATGTTCAGGAGGATAATGACAATAACCAAATTATACATCCATTAATAAAACCAAGACAAAAATGTTAACAATAGCAGAGTATTCACCGTCAACAGAAATGAAAGTATATTTCAATAAAACCAAAGCTAAAGTCAACACCGACAATTACAGAACAAGAACACTACGAGTTGCGATTGAAATCCTGAAACATCCTGGAAATGTAAACCGAGATGATGGAAATAAAGTAAGTAAAACCTGAGGTTCGTTTTTAAAAAAAAATGGTGAAATGACCTGCCAGGTTACAAACATGGCAAGCACAGCAGCCAATCAGAAAAGTCCATCAGCGAATGGCAGCCACAACAGAAGTGAATGATAGTGATTGACTTGTCCATGAGGCACTTGGAGAACTTTCTTTGTCCTACTAGCCGACTGGACATCTTTAATAAAAGAGCCTCATTTGATGCAGAGTCGCCTTGCAATGTTCGGTGAAACGTTGGTTATTGTAAACTACCAAGCGCATCTCTTGCCTGAGATCTGGACTATCAATAAACGTATCTAATGATCTGAAAATGCATGGAATAAATGTAGTGGTTGTGGAGTATACGTTATATATTCAACCACACTAACATGCTATAGTACATTTATAATGATTAAAACTACATGACATGTGAAAGTATACTGAAATGCAAATCCCAATATTTCGTTACATTTTGCATTATTGTACGCTACAGGAACGGCAAAATTAGAGATAATATTTTTCCGCGTTATGTTGACAGGTGAGATAGAACAATCATCAATTGCTCGTACTCACTAACAATGTAAATTAATTAGAGAACATAGCTTCCAAATCTTTTGCAGAAAACTTATTGAGAGAGGATTTTACCGCTGTGTCGTTAACATACACTAACAATATACGTCATCTGTTGTTGGCAACTTAATTGGCGCAGAACTTCCTTTTAAGTTACAAAAATTAATACTCCAAGGTCATAGGTGCAATCAGAACGTTTAAAAACAACTTACCACCAGAACCTATAATTTTGGTCCTACCCTCAAGAATGTCACGTATTAGTGTAAGAAGCAGTCCATCCCGTGTCAAGTCAACTCCAGCGAATTTTAAGGTACTGTCTCTACGGTTTATTTATCGTGATTACTGTTAAGTTTTCTTGGAATAATTATGTTAAAATAAAGGCTTAGAATACACTGAGATTAAGATTGAGAGTATTGACTTAACAATCTATACAGTACACCGTCGCGTGTTACTAAGACAGATAGTGCACATTACGGTTGATTATATATATACATATATATATATGTCTGTGTGTGTGTGTGTGTAGTGAGAGAGAGAGTTATAGAGAGAGAACGAGAGAAGAGAAAGAGAGAGGGGACAGAGAGAGAAAAAGAAATACTGTTTTCGAAAACCCATGTTACCCTTATTCTAACTCATATAATTTGGAAGGAAGGGTCTGTGTACTTATATCACGTGAAGTGTTGATGACATTGGTCGCAACAGGATGCCGTAGTGGACACCTGGCGTGTTCTCCGGCATTCATTTTATCACAGAGCGACTCGCACAAGAACGGAAGTGTGTACGTTTGACACGTCATAACTACCGTTGTCAAAGATAAACGTGAAGAATTGAGGGTGCGTTTAGCCAGCCTCTGTATAGTCCAGGAAAGATACGAAAAAAATATGGACAAATTGTAAGAAAAAGTTTTTTTACATCAAAACTCGCAGAAAAATTTGTAGAATAACATATCCAAAATCAACCGAAATCCACCTTCCGGTTTTTACTTCTTTTCCGGAATTTGTTCTGGAAAAAGGCGGGAAAAATCAATAAGGCGAAAACAGTGTATCTCACGACAAAAAGTGTGGAGCCAAAAAGAGAACAAAATTTACTATAACATATCCAAAATTCACGAAAATCCACTGTAAATTTCTTCTTCTTTTTCCGGGATTCATCACGGAAAAATACTAAACAATAAAATAAATCGAAAACAGCACACTTTACAGCAAAATATTTCAGATCAATAGGTAAAGTGTATAGCTTTTCCCACGATATGTTCTAATTTCATACTAATTCGCATTAAATCAGCATTTGTTTTTTCATAATTTATCCCGAAAATACCGTAGTACAATAAAACCGAAACCGTACATCGTATGCCAAAACTATGCAGAGAAAATAGTCTAATATTGCGTTAAAAATGTACATCTTTCTGCTTAAAAGTAATGAACTTTTCGTTGTACTGGGGTTGTCAAAGGGAACAATGTTTTTAAATGGCAATAAGCCGAAAACAACACATCGCACGTTAACATACTTCGGACAGTAACTAAAGAGCAGAAAGTTTTATCTAGGTAGTAAAAATATAATTCACCAAAATCCACTATAATATTATTATATGTGTTTTGGCATTTGTCGCGTAAAACCCCCTATTCATGGCTTTCATTGATTTTAAGTCCACTGTAGGAAATACCAGTATGTTTAGGCCTACTTAATATACGACTGATTTCATCCGCATTCCCTTGAGGTGTGTAGGTTTATGCCTGCTGTCATGACCCTTTCAGGTGTGAAATAGAAATACTTAAATAAAATAATGTGGATGAGTGTGTGTGTCTGTAGGGTTTTGCCTTAATATTAGTTTTCAGTTTAATGGCATGTTTCTGACTTATTTTCACAGACACATGTCTTATTCTATCTTTTGTGCAGAAAAGAAGCAGGGTGCCATCATCGACAAAATGAACTCACAGTCTTGTGCCATGCAGCTAGTAGATAGATCCGAGAAATGGGGCTGAGCACAGCTGCCAATATTAGCGCTTTTTTTCGTGCCGACGTGCTGCACTCTTGCCTACTGTTCTATTAGACGTTTCATTTATAATTGATTGTAACGAGCTTGATACATACTTAGAGAAGGTGTTGTATCGCGGGGAAAGTTGGCTGATTGCCATGCTTCAATATAATGATTTCAATTCCGGCACTTTTATTTCCTTACTGGCGATACCCTGTTGGACTGGACCTATGATAACTCTGGTGCACTACTACTGGACGTCTGTGATTCTTCTGTAAACAACTAGACTGTGCCACAAAACCGCTTGCCAATAATGCATGACGCAGGACGATACACTGATTTGCAGAATACGCTGTAAGAAAACATTCGTGCAATTTTCCACCATCTCTATATATGCTGTATGTATGTTGTGTTTCATTTTCGTTAAAAATACTAGAGACAGTAAATTTATAATGTGGATAACGTGATAATAATTAGTATATGTAAGACCGTTGGAACGTGCCACAAAATTGTTAAGGGCTGTGTTAACAATTTGATAAATGTAATGTAAAAAAGTGGCTAAATTGAACACTGAAACGTGTGTATTTTGTAATGACCGTATTAAATCCAAACAAATTATTAAAGAAATAACAACGGGTTTAATAAGCCTAAGGATAAATTCTGTATCACAATATAGAGGGGTTCAGCTTAATATATCTGAAGAACAGCATGTAGATTCAGATTGCCGGAGGTAGGTCACAGATGAGAAGAGCATAGCTCAGTCGAAGAGAAAATTACGTGCAGAATCCGATGAAGAGCCTGTCTCGATTTCTCCAAAAAAAAAAAAAAAAAGCTTTCCTCGGTTACAACATTCAGTTTTTACGAGAACTGTTTTTATTGTTGACATTAAGCACAAAATTATGATCCTGTAACAGGAACACATGTTGTGAAAACCGATGCTGAAAAGTTAGATAAAGCTGTGAAAAGTGTATGTAAGGGAAGAAAACATGATAAATGGGCTAGGGAAGATGAACTGGACTTTTAGAGTACGTTAACCATCTTTATTCAGCTGTTGCTATATATCATTACAAGTGCGATGTTTTGCTTCCTTATTTTTTGAGTTTATAGCACCTGTGCTACACAACTGACTGAAAAGAAAGGCCGCCCACGAGATGAAGAAATGAATCTGGCCTTCCTTAAAGCTATGGATGATTTGAAGTGGATGAAGAACAGACAAAAACAATTGAAACATTACAGGAAACTATGAGAAGACGTTTATACGACGACTTAGCAGTTTTATCCAGAAAATATTTATGATGAGAATTTCTGAGCATTTTCGTGGTTCAGTGTAGTTTCCTAAAAAGAGTGGGTCTAAGAATGTTGTCCATGAAAGTGTAAGTGATATTATTGTTAAATTCCACAACAGAGAATGCAATAATAAGAGTCCTGAAGACGAAAAATTCTATATTTTAGTGGATTTTGGTAAATTTCATTTTTATTTGGTAAAACTTCCTGCTCTATAGTTATGGTCCGACATCTTTTGATGTGCGATGCATAGTTTTCGGTTTATTACCGTTTAAAAATGTAGTTCCCTCTGACAAACCCAGTATAATGAAAAGTTCAAAACATTTAAGCGAAAAAAAGTAAATTTTTAATGCATTTTTGTTCTCCATAGTTCTTGGAATACGATGTGCGATTTCGGTTTTATTGCACTATGGCTAGAGATATTGGAAAATCGCTACTATGTTTTCTGCCAGCGTATCCTGCAAATCAGTGTAGCGTCCTGCGTCACGCGTTATTGGCCGACGGTTATGTGGCACAATCTAGTTGTTTATAGACGAATTACAGACATCCAGTAGTAGTGCACAAGAGTTATCATTGGCCCAGTCAAATAGGGACTCGCCAGTTAGGAAATAAAAGCGTCAGTAATGAATACAATACATTGAAGCCTAGCAAACAATCAACTTTTCCCACGATAAATCACCTTTAATTATAGCCTTTTCGGGACAAATTCTGAAAAACACAGCGGATTTGGTGCGAATTAGTACAAAATTAGAATGTATTACGGGAAAAGCTTAGCACTTCACCTATTGATCTGAAATATTTTGCTGTAAATTGCACCGTTTTCGATATATTTCATTATTAAATATTTTTTTTCGGGGACGAATTCCGGAAAAAGAAGAAAAGTTATAAGACGATTTTCGTGAATTTTGAATATGTTATAGTAATTTTTGTACTCTTTAAAGTTTGTCTATACAAACTTTTGTTGTAAGATGGACCGTTTTCGACTTCTTAAATTTTTTCCACAATTTCCCGGAACAAATTCCGGAAAAAAAGTATAAACCGGAAGGTGGGTTTCGGTGCGTTTTGGATATGTTTTTTCTACGAATTTTTCGGCAAATTTTGATGTAAGAAAACCTTTTCTTGCAATTTGTCCATAAATCGACCCCTTTTACTGGTATCTTTCCTGATAGCCTATGCTCGAGTTATCGTTCGTATGCGAATCGTCCTCCTGATTCAGTGGTTCCCGAATAATGGTCCGTAGACAACAGGTAGTTCGTGAGAGCTTTGAGAGTGGTACACAGGCTAATATGTCAGTTCATTTTGTTTCCCTGACTTATAATACGCTTCAGTGCAATTGCTGTCACTTATGCGAGCACCTTAAAATGTATATTAATAGACAGCATTTCGTATGAAATTACGAGTATATTGTTAATGGGTATCATGTTACGTTGTAATTAATTGCATTAATTTTCCTTACTATCGTATTGTTTTAATGGAGAACGTAACACCACAAACACCAAATATTACCTGCAGTGTCAGCAGCGAAAAAAATTAGAAGATGTAAAAATAACGAAGTGCCATTTGTTTTCATCGTAACGTGAGAACGCGTAGTTGTGTTTACGTACACAAGTCGCAGCTCAGTAACGCAGTCATCTTAGCGTTGTGATAGTCCGTCCTCTTTTCTGTTGTGTATTGTTCCCATGACTTCGAAGATGAAATATAAAGCGATTACATCAAATAAAGATTCACCGTAATCTAAGTAAACAAGGAGGTATTATCTAAATGTGTAATTTGTGTCATGGTTCTTAGTAACGACGTATTAAAACCTGCGAAGCTGGAACACCATTCATTCTAAATAGAAAAGGAAGAATATTAAGTTTCCCAATGATTTTTCACAGATTCAAATTTTTAAATCTCCTTAATTCGGAATAAGTGGAAAACCTACAGATTGCATCAGCGAAATAAGTAACGAGAATTTGTTTTAAATACTTTTATTAAAAAGAATATAATTTTACATAAAACATAATTTTAATGTTTTAAAAATTGTGTTATATGATTAATGAATGCAAGTGCTAAAGAATAAAATTTAAACATTAACAACGGTAATCACACCAAAGACCTTTGGCACATCACGCCAATATTCTAACCACTAACCCAATTTGAAATTTTGATCGATATGCTTGGCGTAGAAGTACCTTCTTGTTTTTTTATATCGGTTATGTGTGTTAAGTTTTGACAGGCCTTTCTTAACAATACACTATTTATAGTGGAGTGTGAATTTTTGAGACGAGGGTAATTTCACGAGTGAAACTGAACATTACTAAATTTCAACTACCCACAACAACCGAACACAATGCAGATCTGCAGTATAGTCAATTCTGTGCATTGAAGTGTAACTAATCAAAACAAATAATTCTCTAAAAAAACTAGAAAAAAATTATAAGAAAGCTTCCTTTAGAAACGGTGGTGCACTGGATGTTACGCGTAGACTAAAAGCACGTGAAACTGTTGAAATTACATTTTAGTTACTGATTTAAACCGTAATTTTCACTTTATCACATAAATAGTAGAATTTGTACATAATAAATAGTGATATATACTTAGTCAACGTGTTACCCAATCTGTATTTTTTTGCTTACCTTTTCTATCAGTTAACGTTGACAAAACAACAGATTCGCCAGTGAAAATCCTTGCAACTTATTGAAACTGTGAAAGTTTCTCTGATTCAAATTTATAGTGTTTAAAAAGAGTCCATCAAAACTTAAGTAATCGTTCTCCTGAAACTTTGCGGGAAATATCATAAAACTTGAAGAAAATTAAACAAGTGAAAGCTGGTATATTATTAGAATACGATTGGGAGAAAACTAGGGAAGCAATGTTTGGTAAAAGCTGTCTAACAAGTTTGAAGCGACGAGGCTACGAAGAATGTGCGAGAAATCTCACTATAAAACAACACTGTCAAGTAGTGAATCGATGACGTGTCAAATAACATACAAGACTAACTAATATCAGTAAAATCCTCTCCATATTTCAGTCTGTAGTGTGACAAAAGTACTTATATTTCTCAGTTGTGTCAGTTGCTGGTTTTGTACTTTTTTCATCTTATGATAGCACAATTAAGGAAGAGTTGTTGTTATCCCATGAGTTGAAGGCAACAGTAAAAGAAAAGATGTAACCACAATAATCAGGATTATTTTCAGAAATATAATTTATATTAGAAGAGACTCGCTGGATTTTACACGGATGGAGCACCAGCTATGTTAGGATCGCGTTCTGGCTTAGAAACAACATTGGTGAAAGAAAAAACTTCTCTACATTGATGACTCTCTGCATCTCAGGAATCGCGAAAGCCTTAATGTGGTGTCCCTGTATTTTTACCAAATATAGTTTATTTTATAGACATAATATATTCTGTCCATTTATCACAGTAATGAATATTTTCTAGCTTTCATAACTTTTGTATAGTGGCATGTCAAAGCAAAACTTTGCATAAAACGGTTTTATACAAGAAAGGTGAACCAACTGACATACAGAAATAAAATAATTTACAGTGAAGACCAGTATCACGTGTTAGTTCTATATATAACAGAAAACTGACTGACTGACACATCAAACTGCAGCCCAAACCACTGAACCTCGAAAATTTTTGTGTGGTCGTAGGCGAGCACTAAGAAGGGGTTTATCGAAATTCGACCTCTAAGGATGTGAAAAGATGTGAAATGTATTTTCGAAGAATCGTCGCTAGAGCTCGAACCCAACGGTCTATCATCCAGATTTTTACTTCAATGGGACACACAAAAAAAAGCGTACGATCGAATTTCAGGATTAATCGAAACTAGGGTGAAATGACCTTAAATGTGTTTCCGATTAATTTACGATAACTATCGAACGCTTCGGAAAAAGAGTAGGTTTTCACTTTAAAATGATGTTATGTAAAAACTTAAAAATTTAACTTCCTTTTTTCTCAATTTCGTCCCCCAAGCAGTAAAGTGGGGGAAATTATGATTTTATGAATTTTCTGTATAGCTAGAATACAATTGGCTATCATCACGATTTGTACATAAATTGGCTACGTATACAAATGTCTAAGACATGACATCAAGACGGTTTGATATTTGATAATTCCCTTAATTATATATATATATATATATATATATATATATATATATATATATGAAAATACGTGAAAAGCGTTTCCGATTATTCCTCTATATCAAAACAATTGAGACATGGAAGTGCTCTTTGCTTTAGATTCATGCTTATGTAAATATAGAAAATATCATTTAAATACATTTTCCGAATTCGACCCTAAGGAGGTAAAAATGGGTTAAATGTGTTTTATATTCACAATCAATATACAACTACCTTATTGATCTTAAATATGTCAACCCGTTTTTTTGTTAAGTATTGATGCTTACTCAAATACCTGGAACGTAATTTCACGAATTCTCGAAATTTTCTATCTAAAGAGGTGAAAAAGGGGTGAAAAATCATTAAATGTGTTTTCAATTAATCGTTGATATGTATGTGTATAAATAAATAAATAAATATATATATAACCCAACAGGCTATTTTATCGAGCTATTCACGTACAAGAGACACCAAAAAGTAGTTTAAAAGGTGACTGAAGGGTTTTTCGAAATTTAGTCTCTTAGAAAGTGAAAAGACCTGGAATGTGTTTGAGATAAATCCTCGATGTATACAAAACCCGTCGAGATATTCAGTTTATTTTTCCTTCAGGATGATGATTAGGTAGTGGCCGCAAACATGATTTAAGGATTTTTCTAAATAGCCTACGTACATTCAGTACTGTAAAGAGGAGACAAGTTTTTTAATGAATCGTTGATTTAGCTTCGGGTAATGATTTTTACCCTTCAATAGAATACTCATACAAATGCTTAAGACGTGAAATTAAGTTTTTTTTTTTTTTTAATTCGCTCTCTAAAGTTGTGAAATAGTGTAACATTTTGTTTTCAATCAGTCAATGATATCTATCTAACCAGCAGAGATATTAGATGTTATCAGCATCACATGGATGCTTATGTGAACGCTTTAAAAAGTTACATAATATTTTTTTACTGTATATGATAACCGAATTATTAAGGGGTAAACTTACAGGTTGTAAACTTCTCAAGGCAGACAGTTCGAAAAGCAGATACGACCAACGAAAAATAATTTATACCGAAGTTTCAATCCGTGATTCTTTCTCTCAAGATTAACATCAATGTTCGGGCACAAGTTGCGTTTCTTCCTAGTGGCGCTAAACTTTAAGTTATTGTTTTGTAAAAAAAATATGTTATTGAGGGCACAGTCACAAACGATTGTGCTCGGGGGAAATAAGTTTTCATACCGCGCAAACTACGTATTTCATTCTATTTCATTCTTACATTTAAGAGACTGTGATTACACCTTAAGGTCAATTTTGTTGTGACTAAAAATAAACACGAGGATAATTCGTTGTTACTGGCAGAGACCTAGGATCGTGTTTCGCGTGGACATCTATAGCTACTTAGACTGCTGTAGAGTTAGCTCAAATAGTAATTTGCAAGTTATTCTAACACTCGAGAGCTGAACTGCTAATTTAGTGTACAAAAATGTTCTTAAATTAAAGTAAATATTATCTACTACGAGTAATGCACGCGCGCAAAAGCGCAGTAGATCTGATAGTTGGATAATGAGAGATAATCAATAATAAGTTAGGATTCCAACTTTTCATTCCTTGTAGAGTATAAGGATTATAAACTATCATGACATAACTTAAATTCACACCAGTGCCTTACACAGCATTCGAACCCAGAACCTCCTGCTCCGTAAAGTGATGTTACAACCACATTGCGCTATGCATTTTCGGCAGCATGCAAAAAAATATACTTCCACTGTACGTAACAATACGACTATAGGCGGTTCGGAATAAAGTGAACACTCAAACTAGCCCTGTTAGTGTTCTATTTTCAGCCAAATCGTATCTTTCTGCGCGTAACGGCTAACGACAATGCTAGCGACGGGAACTGTCTAACCTCTCTGGACACTTCACTTAATTATTGCGTGTGTAAAATAAACTGTGCAGTCAGTAAGCCTATAAATATCAGTTAAATAAAAAAGTTAAATAATTATATAAAATACAGTTAAGTCGATTTCGATTGATTTTGTTACAGGATTGTTGTATTTAAATAGGAAAATACATGGAACTATATTACGTAATTGCGCTGCCAACCGTACGAACAGCAAGGCAACTATAGTTAACGTTGAATTATGTGCAGTAACGGCTAGTGATGTTTTTCAAAGGTTTAATTTTTAGTGCTCACTTTATCCCGAACGACCTATACAGAGAGAAATGCTGTTATTATTTCTCGACGGTAATGCTTGCTTTTGGGGTTATCTGTCTCGGGAGGTTCATAAATTAAGTTTGGCCCGCCAGAATCAGTCAGAGACAAATACTAGGATATCAGAACTTTAGAGACAGTCTTCTGAAGACGAAAGTACTGCTATATTTTAATGGGTTAAAGGATGTTTGTTATGCCGCGAAAATATAAGTTTAATTCCACCTGTACTCCATTTCATATAAGATTGGATAAATCTGACAGCAACTTATGGGCAATAATTTGTAATATTTTATTATTTGTGTCACTACACAAGACAAAACTTTGCAGTACAAATACTGAAATGGACATTTCTGGTTCATTTTAGAGCTAAAAATATCTTGCATTGTTCAATCAAATTGCAAAATAAGTTGCTGTCAAATTTATCCAAACTTATGTGAAACAGAGTATACCAAGTTTGCAGCTATGGAGATTAAATGTGAAATACATGCTTAAATAATTTATTTTCCTTGCCATTATACCAAATATTTTCTTAAAAAAAATATATGGTCATAACACATGCCACCCGCCAAGGATATCAGGGTTCCACCACCGGCGGGGGGTTGTTCTCCAACTTTTCGTATTTGAGAAACGTGGCAGACGTTGTCGCTTGCCAGTAGGTTTTCCTGTGGGACCTCTATATTCCTCGCCCTTTTCTTTCCATCACTTCCCCACGGGCGTCCAGTTTGAAGCCTGCACTCAATGTATGATACCCTTCAGTCAAATACCTTTCCCAACAATATTTATTTACAGATAATTATGAACTTTAGCATTGATTCCTGACTGAAATTACGTGGCTACGAGGCAGGTGGTCATAGCCCTCAAGGGCTTTAAATACATGGGACTGTGTTCGTAAATATGTTTCTTTTTACAAAAATATTCCACAAGTGTTCATTTTGTCATAGCACGAGTAGAAAATACACTTTACAAGATAACGGAAAGGTAGTTTGTTAGAAAAATTATTATAAAGCCACTCGAAATGAATAAAAAGAGTTTATTTAACCTGTTACATCCGAAAAACTACTCACGGTATTCGTGTGAAACTACTCTAGAAACACGCAATGCACTTGGCTTAAAACTTTCCATCAATAAAAATGTGGGTTGACCCAAAGTTACAAGGGAAAAAATTTGCATGCTGCTTACTTTTTAAAAATTAACTTAATTAATTGGCGAATATACTTTGTAATGTGCTTATATCTACATGCCAAATATCAAATACTAATGGTTACATAACACGTGCACATTAAACTGTTGAAATCACTTCAGCCGAACAACTCGCAGATGTTTAAAAGACAATAACAGAAACAAATTTACAGAATAAAACATGCACAAGTTTAATTAAGTCTATGTCGCTGAAGAAAAGTTAAAAAAAAAAAAAAAACAATCTAAATATTTGCCGCACATCATAATTTCATAGATATATTTTTAAAATAATATCACTAAAACGTAAACATTAACAATATTGAAATTCGAGGGCCAGACGTGACTGAGTTTTTACATGTCAAAATTACATTTTTATGCTGGCGTGTGTGTCTTCGTGAATGTTTTACGGTACGTTGCATAAAAATATGTTTAGAATGTTATTATATCTCTTTGGGACATAGGCTATTACTATATACATTAGTAAATGTTTGTAAATAATGATATAGTTATGTTTGAAAACAGTTCTAACTTCTGCTCGAGATGATTAATACAGTGTTGCGTACCATGTGCCTGGAGGCCGGTGGTCGGCGGCTGTTTGGTAACACTTTGTGGACTGGCCCCTGAATCATAGACCGGGCGGCTACATGATGGAAGTCACGCCGAAGCCACGTCATAGATACCTGTCTTAACTGTATCTTAACCCTACGAGGGCGGCCTACGTGACTCAAATAATGACCGAAACATGTAGTAATGTCTATTTTTAGACCCCTGTAATGCGGTTATTCCCCGACTGTTTCAAGGAGTATAAAAGCCCAGAATCGGCACATTTGGGGAGAGTTCGCTATTGGTCGTGCTAGAGGAAGGTGTTATGCTTGTGGAGAGAGACTGGTGAAGACATCTTGGTGACGTCAGAGTCTACTGTGAGGCGGCAGGCGGCTACCTTCGAAGCAGTGTTGGACGAACTAGAGGACTGCTGCGGCGGGCTGACGGGCGAAGAAGGAGGTACGCGACGGGAGTCGAACCGAAGACCTCAAGAGTGAAGATAGCGGTGCACTCGGGGTGCTGCGCAGCACACAACGATTCATCACCACGGCGGACTATTAAGGTTGTACACTGTCACTACTTGAAAGACTGTTGATTGTATATATGACTGAATTTTATTGTGATTTGTACTGTTTAATTAATTGATGGTAGACATTTTTGTGCTTGAATTGTGAAAGTTAATTAACGTGTCTGTGACACAGTGGTAATTGTGTGCATAACTAATTGTGTTGTGAGAGTTATATTTGATTACTGTTTTGTGTATTTCGTAGCTTTGTGAGCTATTAAATCCAGTACTTAATTTAACTCTTTTATTTCTAATTATAAGACCTCCACCCCAAAAGAACTCATGGGAATTGCCCACACATAAAATTATGTCTCAAACTTGTAACACTGGTGTCAGTAGTGGGATAGAGGCATAAAGTAATTTCAATAATTAATTCTGTAAATTTAAATCATTGCACACAATTACTATTGAATTAAATTGAACTGCTGTATAAATTTTAAGTTTAATTTTCAATTGTAAATGTGAAAGATTACAAGAAGAATGTCAGCTGAAATAGAAGCACTAAAAGCCCTAATTGAGGGAATGAATGGCCAAATAAGTGGCCAAATAAATTCAGTAAATGTAAACGTTCACAGCGTAAATGAAAATGTTGATAAGAAAATTGATAGCTTATATGAAAATGTTGATAAGAAAATTGATAGTGTAAATGAAAATGTTGATAAGAAAATTGATAGTGTAAATGAAAATGTATATAAGAAAATTAATAGTGTAAATGAAAATGTAACTATGCAAATTGAGAACGTAGATAAGAAAATTGATAGTGTAAATAAGTAAGTAGAGAAGTTAGTAATCGTGTAGACAGTGTAAATGAAAATGTAAATAAGCAGGTAGATAGTGTCAAAGAAATGGTGTACCAGGAAATAGAGTCTGTGAACGAGAAGGTAAGCAGTGTAAAGGAAGAGACAAACAATGTTAACCATGTGAAAAATAGCATGCAGCAACAAATGGATGAGCTGAGGAAGGAGTATCAAGAACTTCTCCGTGGTAAAGAAGGTGGCCATCTTGTTACCGGAGAAGACAAGGTCATTGCTGAATCAATACCTGAAGGCGGCGAAGAGAAGACCATGAAGTTTGAACCAGGCTATAGTATGGTTCACAACCAGGCAGAAAATGGGCTGCAACATGTTGGTGTTAGTGCGCCTGCATCGAACATTGGAAAAGCGAATTCTGTCAAGCCTGCTCCTTACGATGGCCAGACTCCATGGCGAGAGTACCAAAACCAGTTCGAGATTGTGGCGACCATAAATGGTTGGTCTGACCAGCAACGTGCGTACTATCTTGCAGCTGTGCTGAGGGGACCTGCCCTCAGTATACTCCAGTCGCTTCCAGAACAACAACCTCCTTAATACTTGACATTAGTTACTGCACTGGAGCTGCGCTTCGGCGACAAGTACTTGAGACATGCCCATCATGCCTAACTAAGGAGCCACACCCAGAGATCAGGGGAGCCACTGCAAGAATTGTGGAAGGACATTGTGCGACTCGCCCATTTGTCGATCGAGGGGTGTCCAGAAAAAAGAACGAGACATAATAGCAGTCGGCTTCTTCGTCGTCGCCATTGCCGATGTAGATGTACGCCAAGCGGTGCGTCTGGCCGCCCCAAGGTCTATGCAGGATGCCCTGGCCAGAGAACTGGAGGTTGACTCTGCAAGAGGACCATCAACTCGGCGTGCTGTGCGGTCGGTCGCAGTGGCAGGCGACGATAGAGATAGCCGCTTCGAGAACACCTTGATGAGAATGGAAACCATGATACACAGAATCACATCGAATACACCCCGCCCACGACAACAAAGGCGACCAAGCTGTTGGGAATGTGGAGAGCCCAGACACCTGAGAGCCCAGTGTCCAAAATGGCTACAGAAAAACAGAAACCAAGAGCAGGAAGAAGCTGCCCGATCTGGCCAGCCATCGGGAAACATGTAAGCACCGGTCTTAAGGGGTGAAGGTCGATGACTGAGGGAGATAAGACCCCAGTATTTCTTCGAGTACGCTCAGTGAAACAAGATTTTAATGCAATCTTAGTGGAGGGCAGTCTGGATAATGTTTCTTGCCATATGGTTGCAGACACTGGAGCAACCATTATGGTTGTCAGACCGGACATCTTTGGGCCTTATCCCCAGCTGTAACGGGGCCATAATTACAGACAAAGATTTTGAAGACAGTGACAGGCAAGACCACACCAGTGAAGGGGAAGAAAAAGGTACAGTTGAAGTTGGGTGACCTCTGCATTGAGCACAAAGTGTACACAGCCGACATAGAAGATGAATGTTTATTGGGCCTGGATGTGTTGTGTAAGTTAGAGTGCTGTATAGATACTCGGTCAGGATTACTAAGGACTGGTAACCGAGAACTGGTAATGATTCCACGAAACGAACTATCCGTGCCAACCAGCTTTCAAGTGGTCTGTTGTGAGATAACTGTTTTTTCCAGCATCCAGTGAGATTGTCATCCCTGCACGGTGTCGAGGCAATTTTGTGCGGAGTATAGCTCTGGTCAAACATATGAGAAGACGAAGCAGCTTACCTGATGAGGTGGTGTTAATAAGAACATTGGTTTCGCCGAGTTCTGGAAATTTACCTGTTCGAATGGTCAACTTGTCGAACAGGGCAACCCAGCTTGAGGAGGGGGCCGTAATAGGTATGTGCAAACAAATCTCCCAAATAACTACAACCGACAAAGAAGCCACCAAGTCAGGCGACCTTAATGGGACTATGCCAGAACCACTCAAGGAACTACTGACTAGAACTGGAGAAAACCTGAACTGGAGACAAGAAAAGGCTGTGGCAGAACTTCTGAAGAAAAACAAGAAAACTTTTTCATGTGGGCCACTTGACCTTGGCAGAACATCCGCTGCACAACATCACATTGACACAGGAGACGCTAGGCCAATCAAACAACCCACAAGACGACTTCCTCTGGCTACACAAGAGACTGTGGATGGCATCTTGAAAGGAATGAAGGACTTGGATGTGATCGAGCCGTCGGTCAGCCCTTGGTCATCACCATTTGTGCTAGTTAAGAAGAAAAATGGGTCCACAAAACTTTGCATGGATTACCGCCGGCTCAATGATGTGACAAAAAAGGACTACTACCCCCTCCCCCAGATTGATGACACACTGTACAGCTTGACAGGGTCACAATGGTTCTCTACACTTGACATGAAAAGTGGCTACTGGCAATGTGAGGTAGCACAAGAGGACAGGGAGAAGACAGCCTTCTCTGTGCAAGGGAAAGGAACTTGGCAGTTTAAAATCATGCCGTGTAGGCTATGCAATGCCCCTGCTACCTTCGAACGACTAATGGAAAAGATCCTACTTCTAGATATTTGCCAAGTTTACTTAGATGATATCGTGGTCACAGGTAAAACATTTGAAGAACACCTTACCAGATTAGATTCCGTGTTCCAGAAAGTGGCTGCTGCAAATCTGAAGCTGGTTACCAAGAAGTGCCACCTGTTCCAAAAGAAAGTTAGTTTCCTAGGGCATGTGGTATCAGCTGATGGAATCCAGACTGACCCAGAAAAAACCAGGGCAATAAAAGACTGGCCACAACCAACAGACAGGACACAGGTGAGAAG